>JAADVK010000171.1:0-41392 GCA_023334975.1 Globisporangium sylvaticum
GACCCCCACACACCACCTTATCACCTCCGCGCCGTCTCTGGCGCTTTACCAAACTCTCTTTACTGCCTACGCACACGCAAGACGGAGTTGCTGTGGCGATGATCGTAAGTGAATGCATGAGAGTGTTAAGGTATACAGTAACGAAGGTGGATATAAGTTCATTTGTCGTATCTTGGGCAATAATGAAATCCAAGATGACCACATTGAATTACATCCTACTCGTGCGAACCTTTTTTGTTCGGCAGCATCGCCAACAATGTAACTTCTATTCACATTGTTACCAGCAGCACCGACTCAGCAACGACGTCGTGGCTCGCTCTCGCTCTCGTCTCAACCGCCGACACCAAGACCACAGCAACGCCGTCCTGCGGCTCGCTCACGCTCTTGTAACTGCCGTCGCCACTTCCCCAGTAACGCTGTTGACGCAGGTCGCTCTACGTGTCGTGCTGACAGTCAACTATTGCCGTGTCATGTCGCTTTTGGCGCTTGGACAACTTGGAAAAATGTATGCCTAGAGGTCGGAAACTTTGCAGCTGAGGACAGTTTTTTTCATCTTTGTTTGCGAAATTGAGTAAGCTTCACGCAAAATATACCCTCTTTGGCGCACTAAATGAAATATTACTTCACTTACCGATATGATAGGTAGAAAAAGGTAGTTTGTCGACTTTTTGTACAGGATAAGTCATTACTGATTGGATAAGACTATTTTTCAATACAGGGTGGAAATTAATGTTAATGTATCGATTTTGCCGGGTTTTACATCTGACAATATACCTTGTTCTGTTAAACACTGCAAATTGCCAGGTTGAAGACTGATTTGGCAACAAAAGGGTTAATCCGCTTGGTGAATTTGTCTGTTGGCGTCGTGATACTCCAAGCTGAGCTGCAGAACCGCCGGTCCCATCTCCGTCTTGGCCACATTCACTCGAATAACAGGTGGGCAGAACTGCAAGACCAATCTCGAATGCATAGTCGGCGTTTTCTCCCTGCAACCCCTACTCGCGGCAATACAGGTGCTCTAGCAGCAGGTACGACGCGTCAAATGATGTTGGAGTACGGCGAAGGATTTTGCGGTACGCGTTTGGTGATCGCTAGGCAATCAGAATCTCGTAGATGTTGGACCGAACTGCAATCTTTTGACGCTTTGGAGTGCGAAAAGACCGTTTATTCAGCTGCCCCAGCTACAACAACGCCGTCGACGACCTCAGTTATTTTGAACCATTTACACCGACACTTACCGTTACTGTTAGTATAATGGTCCAAAATTTGTCACTCCATTCTCCCACTTTTTAGCACCACCACAGGTTCGTATGGGTGAGATTTACAAAGATTACGGAGAAAAAAACACAGTATGGTGGCCAATCACAGCTCGCCTGGAAGCCGTTCCACAGGAAATACATTTTATTTTCCTATCACACAACAATCGGCAAACGCTCTAAAACCTTGCAAATTGCTATGTTTAATGTATTTGTGATTTTGCCCTGTCTAATACCCTTTCAAATCTGAAAGGATATCAACAGGAAAAACCACTAAAACCTTGCAAATTGCTTGGTTTTACAACCACCCCATACAAAACTCAGTACTAATCCCTCGTATAGTAATGTATCTGCAACAAAAGGGTTAAGCATATTTGGTTTGAAATGATACACGGTGTCGTTCACTTTCCGTCATGAAGCGTATCTGATGAGTGGGCTGAAGTGGTGGACGGCTTCAGATCTCGTGGCAGTGATATCCTTGGCTTGTGTTTTCGATGGCACGACCGAGCGAACACGTCAGCCAAAGGGCTATCAGGTACGAATTAGCGAATGCACAACTATTCCTCTCTAAATGCTATGAGTTTGTAAAATTTGAAAGGATCGTGCTCGTGCCCAGGGCTTTCACGACAAATGCGAAAATCTATCTACAAATGCCAGGGGTGCGCCGATCACCGCAACAAATTCAGATACGTTGAGGTCTTCACTGGGAGCAACACCGATCAGTCAATGTGGAAACAGTCTGAAGCCCTTGACGCACGAGCGAGAGATTTGTGCTCTTCAGGTGAAACTGACCCGGCGATTCTGGTTTCAAGCTTTGGCCGTTCTGATGGTCCCGTTCGACAGGAAGACTGTCAGCATCTCTCAGAGAAGCAACACTGGTATGTGAAGAACGAAACTTGTTGATAATAGAGCCGATCCAATGTAAATTGCTCGTACAGATTCAACCATCATCTCTCTGCAACCCGGATTCTTGTGGAATGTGTCTGTGAAAAACTGAAAGGTCGCTTTAATGTGCCGCATGGCGTCATGGCCGACATTCGCGTGCGATAAACCCGCGCATGCCTCGGCTTTTTCATGTGCGGTGCTCGGATGGTTGGGTCTTCATTGCCCAATCCGTCGGTGCTCTTGTCGACAGAAGAGTCTTCGATGCTCAAGTCGCTCGGCGCTGGCCAGATGCGAATGCCCGACTCAGCAAGTGCTTCTTCCATGCAACATGGTCGACCAGAAAATGCATCACACATTAGCGGCCACAAAGCGCAGTTCGTGACCAAGTGTCTCGCGGTATCTTGGGTGCATGTCCAACGAATCGTTGGTTGCCGAGCTTTCAGCGGCGCACTCGCAATCCGGGAAAAAGTTGCACGGAGGCTCTGGTTATTCCTGCTGCGTTCTTGGGTGACTTCATCACCACTGTCATATTCGCTACTGTGACTTGATTTCCGATCGAGGTCAGCAAACCTTTCGTTTAGCTTTGAACGCTACTCGAACCAAGTTTAGCACACTCATAAACTAATTCACTGTCCCAACGCGCGGCTCGTCGTCTCCCCACGCGTATTTATTGAGCTCTCGCTGGAGAAACGTGTGACCCCTTTCATAGCGCTTCCACCTTTTTCGTGTCTTTTTCGTGTCGTTGTTCTGCATGGCAAACTTGGCAGTCGAACGGGCGTCGCGAAAACTTGTATCGATTGCCAGTGGCGTGAGTAGAATCATCCAGCGCATACTCTGAAATGGTCCGTGAGCTGTTGCTCTTTGATTTACTTTGTCGCTCAGTTTTTGTCGGACCACCCTGTGTGCAGCAATCATGACACGACCGCCAGCTGGTCCAGTTATATACTTCGCCTTCTTCGTGGAGTGATGAGCGATGCATACTCCTGGTCGTTTGGATTGCTGTCAGATGACAGAGTGCTCGAGTTTCCGTTTGTGGTTGATATTGCAGGCGACGGCGTCGGTGTTGGACTGGACGCGGTTGCTGCTGACAACAAGGCGCGAGACGAACCCACTCCTGGGAGAAATCGCTGCGACGAGTTCGAGATCACCGCTCGGTGCAGTGTAGGTGCTTGAAGGAGCCATGGTAACGACGAATGATGCTGCTCTTGCTTGTGGTGGCGAATATGATGTGGGGCAAGCATATCTCAACATCGGCTTTCCGCCCTGCCCGCGCGAAAACCTTGCGCCTAGAAATTCATGCGTTTGTAAAGGTAAATAGGTGGTGAAAAACCGAGTCTTGTGCTTGGACATCGTACCTCTTTATTTTCGTCTATTTTTTCTGAGAGGAATACATAGGCGGACAAAAACAAGTGTTTATTTTTATTTTTACTTGGACATCGCTCTTTCAAGAGTCAAAACCAATCTGGTGTCGAACAGAGCCACTATATCCGTTTTCGACTGTAAGAACCAAGATGCGCACAATCACTTGTTTTACCAAATCCCAAAAAGCTTCACCCACTTTCCTTGCAGACAGCGTCCAAATATCAAGGACTAGGAGTTTGGGAATACCGAACGACTGTGTTTCCTTCAAAATCATAGAGCTAGCTGCAAAAAAACCTTCTACTCTCGCCGAAAAAATCAAAAACCTCGAGAGGTACTTCAGGGACCCACCCGTCTGTATGCTGAGGCAGTCGGTTCATGACCTTTTCTTATTGAATGAGTGG
This sequence comes from Globisporangium sylvaticum, assembly GCA_023334975.1. Taxonomy (NCBI): domain Eukaryota; phylum Oomycota; class Peronosporomycetes; order Pythiales; family Pythiaceae; genus Globisporangium; species Globisporangium sylvaticum. The sequence continues at coordinate 3,905 of JAADVK010000171.1, forward strand.
CCCCCTTTCCCAAACCTACTCAACCGCGACTTCGGCAGTGACCGTGGCCGCAACGGTCTTCCCCAAATACCAGTCGATGGACTCGGAGATCTTCGCGTGAGCCCACTGCAGCGCAGGCGAGTCCTTCTCGCTCGGGTAGTACATGTCCGCGCAGTGCGCCGTGCCCTCGATGAACACCGAGGACGCGGTCTGCGAGTGCAGCGATGTCGAGTTCTGCACCGCGAGCGCGTGCCACGGGTCGATCGTGCCGCTCGGGAACGTGACGTTCTCGACCGTGATCTGTAGCGCGCCGTAGTCGATGTTGGTGCCCTCCACGTCCGGCGACACGTCGATGTTGAACACGCGCTTGCAGATTTCCGCGCCGGCGTTCTGCTCCGTGACCGTCTTGAGCGCGTGGAACGGCGAGCGCGAGCTCGTGGAGGTCTGGAAGTAGCCAAACTCATTGCACGTTTGGTAGACCCACTGGCGGGAGCTGCTCGCGCCGTCGAACTTGGACTCGCGGAGAACCTCCACTGTCGCATTTGGTGCGCCTTCAAACTTGGAGTCCAGGCAGGTCGCGCCGCCCTCGAGGGTCTTGTTGAGGAACGTCGAGAGCAGCTCCAGCGGCGTACTGGTGCTCGTGGCGTTCGTGAAATGCGCGCACACGTCGGTCAACGTGAGTTGGCCCGCGACCAGACCGTTGTACTGCGAGATGCCCTGGAACGCACTCATCACGGCACCTTCGAAGACCGAATCGTCAAACTCGTTCGTCATCGGGTAGCACGGGAAGAACTGCTCGTCGATCTTCTTGCGGCCCTCCGCGCCTCCGTCCATCAGCTTGCGCAGCTCGACAATCGACTTCTCCACCGCGTGGTAGCACTCGCCGCCGCCAAAGTAGCGCAGCCCGTCGCCGACGACCTCCATGTACTCGGAAAAGTCGGTCTTCGCGAGCACTGGCGCCGAGCTCGCGATCGTGCCCGCAAACAACGCAGGGTACTTGAGCTTGAGCCACGCCGCCAGGTTGCCCGGGTAGCTGCCACCAAAGCCGATCCACTTGGAGCTCTCTAAGCCGAGCTTGTCAGTCAAAAATGCGTGGAAGCGAGCGAGGTCTGCGAGCGCTTGCTCGCTCGAGAGGTACCGGAGGTTCGGCAGACTCATGTCCTCGGTGGGGTACGACTTGCCGTAGTAGCGGTGCTCGACCGCGACCAGCAGCGCCTTGTGCTTCTTGGCCATCGCGTTGATGAACGTGCGGTTCGTGAGCGCGCGCGGCCCCACGGGTCCTTCCCCTCCGATCGACACGAACACCGGGTAGTCGCGTCCGGCCCAGAACTCCTCGTTGATGAAGTAGCGCTGCTTCCAGTACTTGCGCTCCGCGAGCGGCGCGAAGTGGTCTAGGATCGCGTGCTCATAGTACTTCTCCTCCACCGGCGCCTGCACTTCCGTCGGCCCCTCGGGGTCGAAGTGCACGTGATAGCTGTGGCCGCGGAAGTCGCGCAGCTTGTGCAGCGACGTGTGCTTGTGCGCATTGGAGCTGCTCGTGGCAATGAAGAGCGCAGCGACGACCGCGACGGTGGCGCGTCCGAGCAGCAGCATGATGGCGTTGAGGGGCGTGATGTGAGGCTCGCTTTACTCCCCCCTTCTTGCTCTCGCGCGCGAATTGATGAGTGGCAAAAGCATGCGTTCATGGCATCAGATTTGCTCATCAGCGCTTGCATTAGGAATGGCTCGGATTGTGTAAATCGATATATCGATTTGAGCTCATGAGGGAGATGGTGTGCCTTCGTTGTCATTTGACGCATGTCCATCCTCCTTTTCATAAAATTGAGCGGCCCGTTTGCCAATCAACACTCCTGAGTTCTCTGATTTTATACTGAAAAATCGAGATCCCCGTGAGCTCAACTCTGACTGTCGCCACTTGAGGCGCTTGCGAGGCCGCCTTATTCAGGACAACGCGCTTGTCGTCCTTCACATTCCCCGACGCGTCCGAGTCGGCGCAGATCAGGCACCCGCAGCACAAGGAGGCGAGTCCGTCCTGAAGATCGCAGAGGTCGCCCGTGTCTTCGCACGCGCCGTCGCACCACTCGAGCTCGCAGTCGCAGTCGTAGAGGTCGACATCGCACGCGCAGCAGCAGCACTGGGTGTCGCAGGCGTCAGTAGGGTCCATTCGAGTGGAGTCTTTTTGTACTTTTGGGAAGTGACGGAAACCGATGGGAATCAGAACGCAAGGTGAGAAGAGGTGATAGTCGACACCTGGGGTCCTGCCGAGCCATCCATTCCTTTGAGCGACGCAGCGTCTCGCCTTGCTATTTTTACCAAGCATTATCAGCTCAGGCTTCCGCGAAACAAAGTCTCGGAACTCACAATCGAAATGTGAGTTCCGAGACTTCATTTGCATCAAATGCAGTCCATTCCGAAAAATCGGATAAAAGAGAAAGGTACTTTGATGCCCTTGTTATCCGACGTAATGGCTTTCTTAATCCCGTGTTTATGTGTTTAAGGTTTTGGACAGATTTCTTGGTTTCAGTATGATCATATCTTTTTGCGCATTTGCTTTGACAGACCTGACACAATCTTACTGAAACCAAGATGGCTGTCAGAATCCTTAAAAACGCACAAAGCGGTGCTTCGTAAATAACGCTTTGTGGTGTGTACCACGTACATTTTGCTTCAGAAAAAATTAAAATAAACTGCGTAAATGAAGTAAAGCCATAAATATATCTTTGCTATGATTTTGTAGGATAAAATACATTTTAAATCGAGCAACAATACTTAAAATAGGCTAACTCAAAATACGAGGTGATACAATCAAAATCCGACCGCGCTCGCATCCATCATCGATCAATCACAAGAAAAATCGAAGCGCAAGGCACGCGTCTCCACTTCAAGCGGAGATGACCGCCCATCAAGAAGATTCAATCGCGCTGCTGCGCGAATCCCCGCCGGCGACCACCTTTCATTAGCCCTTCCCAGTCGCCCTCGCTCACCCACAGGTGACAGTGCGAAATCTCTCACAGCTCACGCAGGACTCGAGGAGAGCTGAAGAGCTCCAAAGTGAGCGAAGCGCAAAAAAAAAGAACCCCAGTCCACGACGCGCGGCACAACCACACGAGAGAGCGACTAACACAACTAACTGAGTCACCACCGCCATGACCGAGCAGCTCCCGTTGCTGGACCCGCAGCGGCTCCAGGCAGCGGCGGCGCTGCCCTCCACGGCGTCGTGGGTGCGCCGCAGGAAGAAGCAGCAGCTCATCGGCCGCGCGACGATCGGCTTCGGCGTGGCGCTCTTCGCGACGCTCGCGCTCATGGCTGCCGTGTCCTGGTCGTCCACCAAGAGCGCGTCGTCCATCGAACTCGAGACGATCATGGAGGACTACCGCGCGCAGCAGTTCTCGGGTGTCGTGCGGCTCACGCACAACGGCGCGCGCAAGTTCAGCGACTGGATGGGGCTCGCGAACGAGGAGTTCGACGTGCCCATGCAGAAGCACAGCGTGTTCCCCATCGGCAGCAACTCGAAGCTCTTCACGTCCATCGCGATGTACCAGCTGCAGGAGCAGGGCCGCGTGGACCTCTCAAGCCCAGTCAACGAGTACCTGGACCAAGCGGACTTTGCGAACTTTGGGTTTGCGAACCAGAGCCACTGGTGTCCTCATCTTGCTGGACAAAGCGGTAGTGCGAGTGCTCCATGTGAGAACATCACGTTCGTGCAGCTGCTGAGTATGGGCTCCGGCATGGGTGGCGACGATTCTGAATCGACAGCAACAGCACCGGGAACTAGAGTACCGCCAGCTGACCTCGCGCACTACAAAGGCTCGATCGCAAAGCATGTTGGCGCGTTCATCAATGCGCCGCTGGCGTTCCTCCCAGGCACGAACTACTCGTACGCGAACGCCAACTACGTGCTGCTCTCGTACCTGATCGAGAAGCTCAGCGGCCAGAAGCTCGAGACGTACCTGAGCGAGCGCGTGTTCCAGCCAATGGGGCTCAAGAAGACGTACTACGACCCGTTCTCTGGCGGACGCTTGGTGCATAAAGGGTTTGTGAACCAGTACGCGAATTTCTACACAACGCCGTCACCAGGAGTTATGGAGCTTGAGGCTCAGGCGGACGATGATAGTGCCCAGCAACAGCCAGCAGCGCGTGAGTACCTGGCGACGGGCACGTGCGGTCCGACCGCCAACAGCGGCGCGCTCAGTGGTGCCGGGGGTATCCACTCGACGGTCAAGGACATGCACCGCGTGTACAAGGATCTGTTTCTGCACCGCGGCACGCAGTCGAAAGTGCTCAGCGAGGCATCGATCCGCGCGATGCTGCTCACGAGGAACCCCGTGCGCAGCTCGTACGCGCAGGGCATCAACGTCGCGTTTGATAGTGACAACCAGCAAGACTGGCCGTCCAAGATCTCGTACTGCGGGCGGCTCAAGTGCGCCGTGACGTGCATGGCGATGCAGCTCGTGGGCGACGACTCGTTCATCTCAAGCGCGTTCACGAACCACGTCGAGTACACTTTCCCCGACCGCGACGCGTTCGCGCAGTGGCAGCCGAGCGACGACTCGGTCGCGGCCGAGCCTGTGGGCAGCAGCAACACCAGTGTCGTGAGCTTCGAAGTGGGCGATTACCAGGTGGTGGAGCTCTCGTGGGTGCTCTTGGACGTGTTCCTTCGGTACTTGAAAGCCACCGAAGGTAAGTAAGTGAGGTTGTTGAGTGTGGAGAAAATGGTTGGCTGATATTGTTAATATTGTTTATAATGTGATGTGGACATTTCTATAACATTTATTGTCGAAGTTTGTGACTTGAATATGGAGTTCTCTACTCTGTAGCTACTGCTCGAAGCGCGTACAACTGGTTGGAGCGCGAGCCAATGAGACAGAAGTCGTCAATCACCACTGGCGAAGAGAAGAGCTCTCCAAGTGGTACCTGGAGCTCCTCGGTATCTGAGCTATTCCTATTCCCTAGGGAGCTCTTCACCCCCTTCGTACCTCTGAGCGAACTCACTTGCGTCACGAGCGCACCCGTGGATTCGTCGCACGCGAAGAGCTTTCCATCAATCGTCGCGACACAGATCATCATACGCTTCTCGGGTTCTTTCGCCTCACAATTGTCTGCTGATGCTGGGGATGATGACGCACGAGCAGCTTCAAATACTGTAGGCGAGCTGAAGATCGGGTTCCCTAGGGGTGTCTCCCACAACAAGTGTCCGTTTTCACACGACACTTTCCTCAACACGCCATCATGTGAGCCAAACACCACACTGAACTCCTTGGAACCGCTTCTACTATTGTCACTGTAGACGCACGGCGAGCTGAAAATCGGCTTGTGGGTCTCGACCTTCCATCGGATGCCTCCATCGACGGTGTCCAGAGCGTACATGCTGCTATCCGCACAGCCCACAAACAGCAAACTCAGCTCTGGAGCAACGTTGAGACTCGAGAACACTGGAGCTGGAAGCTGACGAGTCCAACGAACTTTGGGGTTTGTAGAAACAGCTTCGTGGCCATCACCACCACGAAGAGCTACGCAACAGACGCTCCCCTTCGTGGACGCAAAGAACAATTGGCTCGTTGCTGAAACAAAGACTGGAGTGGAGAACACGCTGCCGCCATCTGCAGTGCTGAGTTCCCACTGTTTCTCGCCGCTAACCGAGTCGATACCGTACACGAAATGGTCGTACGCGCCACACACGACCAGCTGGAGCTCATCAATCACCAGCACGGCTGCCTTGATCGCGTCTTTCGCCTGAAAGATCCATTTCACGCCACCAGTCAGAGCGTCCATGGCATAGAGCGCTCCGCTGTAGGTCCCCACGTACACGAATTGGTTGCGCTCGCTCATGGACGCTGAGGCTTCGATGCGGTCGTCCAACTTCCGTTTCCAGATGAGATTCCCGTTGTTTTTTACGTCCAGACACGCAAATTCAGCCGAGTGAGAGCCGATCACGACCCAAGTAGACGTTGTATTTGCTCCTTCACTATGCCGAATGACAAGCGGAGAGGCGTCGATGCATTTGCCCAAGTCGAATTTCCAAGCCAACTCCAGTCTGAGCTGCTTTACAGCGACTGAGCGGGAGGTAAAACTGGGGATGAAGGTACTCCCAGACGAAGTCAGGTTCACTCGTGAAAGGCTCCACACGCTCGTCTTGGTTCTTGAGGTATTATCAACTTCTGACGGAATCTGTTGAGCAGCGTGCCTCGGTCGTTTCGAAGTTCGAAATATTGCATCCCTCTCCACAGTAGTTGCAGCATCATGCCGAGAAGAGCCACTAAATTCTGGTTGTGCTTGCAATGCTGCTTCGCTCTTAGTAGAATCTCTGCGCTGTGCGAGAGGCTGTTCAAGAGACTCGGCAATTGCGCTCAGTGTGCTCGAGAGCTACGGAACATGAAAAAAGTTCACTGCGTCAGTGAAACCACAACATCCAGAAAGCCAAATACAGCACGCGCAGGTGGAACTCACCAATTCCTGAGGCTGGATCACGCATCCGAACTCCTGCTGCACTTCCCAGCTTAAAAGCGTCGCGTGCAAGGAATTCCCACCAACTTCCTGAAAAGTGCGGCTCATCATCGCGTCTTGACTGAGATCTTCGAAACTCGTGATTCCCAACACTTTTGATAGCTGCACCTGGAAAAAGCGCTCCACGTGAGAGAGCGAACGGCTCAGTTCTTCTCGGTCCATCTCACTTTGAGCTGCTAGGATTTCTTTCTCATACAGTGCTCGAAGCGCAGATCTGTCCAATTTCCCACTTGAAAGTCGCTTTACAGAGGTCACGGACACCAGTGCTACGTCACGAGGTACGTAGGCATCGCCAAACTTGTCCTTAATCCGCTTGAACAGCGAAGCCTTCTGGGGATACGTCTCGAACACTGGAGCTAATGAGCCTGAAGCCTGAGAGTCCAACGGACCCTGGGGTTTATCTTCATTCGCTTGGGTGAGAAGAAATGCCACCAGTACCTGGCTGCTCAAACTGTAGTCCTTCATCGCCAACACGACAACGTGGAGAATACTCGCTCGGTGGGTACTCTCCATAATCTCAGCGAGTCCACTTTCCACAATTCGCTCCACCGCTTCCAGCTGAATGCGCTGTCCGCGGATCTTCACGAGCGAGTCGCTTCGCCCGCAGAAGAAGATGGAATCGCCCCGCACTTTGCAGATGTCGCCCATGCGGAACCAGGTGGTTGATTTGCCTCCATCTTCTTCCAAAGAGACCCACTTCTTCATTGCGTCGTCACCGCCATCACTCACTGCCGCGTCATCACGAGTGTATCCGAGTGCCAAGGCATGCCCAGCTGCGAGAAGCTCACCTTCCAAAGCCTGGCAATCACCAGAAGACCCAGAAGACTTGGACGTAGTACCTGGTCGAAGCTCATAGTACTCCTCTGGTAATCCGTTCCCAGTGCTACGCAGCCTGAGCCTCGCGTTCCCAATCCGGTTTTGAATTTTGCCAATTGGGACCCCATGCTCTGTCCACAGCGATACGTTTTCCTCAGAGAGCGGTGCTTGGATCTCCAGCCACGTGATGTCCCCACTCACTTCCGTGCTTCCTACGTTAGCAAATACACAACGTGTGTGAGCAAATACTGAGTTCAAACATAGGAGTATAACAATGCGCCACTTCTCACCATACAAGTTGAGCAGCTTTACATGCGGAAGCGCGCGCGTGGCCTGGATAACGAGACTCAGCGGAAGGACTTCGCCGCTGACCAGAATGTACTGCGCACTTGCAAACGCTTTCTGCAACATCGGGATATTGGACGAGTGCTTGAGCAGTAGCACTTCCAGGACGCTTGGCACCACAGTGAACCGCGAGATCTGGAATTGCTCAACAACCTGGAGGAAGAAGTTGCTTTGATTGAGAATCGCATGAGCTGCTGGGAATGCATCAGCTTTGCTGCTAGTGTCGGTCTGTTGAGCTAGATGGACGAGCGGCACTCGCTTCAGAAGAGCACCGAGGATCTCCCAGACCGAGTCCACGAACGTGAGCTTCGTCACTCGCACCACTCGCTCTTCTTTGTCATTTGACCCTAACGAATGATCACCGAACGGGAACTGCTCCCACATCCACTGTAGGCGGTTCAGAGCGCCTCTGCGCGTGCCGATCACCCCTTTCGGCTCCCCAGTTGACCCAGAAGTGTACAGAATGTACAGCGGGTCTGCTGCGCTGTTAATACCACCAGCATTACCGCTTGAGATCCATGATTGAGGCTCTGGTGCTGATGGAGCTAATGGAAACACGCTTAGCGACCGGAACAAACCACGAACATCCGGGTCAACCACCCGAGGCGAGCCTTGTAGGAAACCCTCAGCGTTCTCGGTGAGGAACTGCGCGATTGCTGCCTCGGGGATCGTCACGAGCGTGTTCACACGCGCGTCCTGAAGCATAAACACCTGCTGTGATAGCGGCAGCGTCACGTCGATCGGCACGTACACCCAGCGCTTTTCGCGCGCCACTGCGAGCACCAGCGCGGATTCTTCTACGGAGCAAGGCGGCAGCGCGATACCCACTATGAGTAATGGCAGGGATGGCGATGATGCGGCCGACGTTGACGAAGACGTTGGCTCAACAAGAGACAGTCGCAAAAGCGCATCGCGAACGGCGTCGATCCACTGGAAGAGCGCTACAAACGTGATCCCTACAGCGCTGTCGTCGTGGCTGTGCGCCGAGCTGCTATCGCTTCGCTCGTTCACACGCCACAGTGCCACGCACTCGCTGCTCTGCTGCTGCTGCTGCTTCTCCTCGAGCTGGTGCACGAGACGCTCCATCATCACTCGTTGTCTGGCGGCTTGGTGGGGACACACAGTGTGTCACCTGGCGCACAAGTAGTTTAGATGCATACTGTGATACAGTAGTACAGTATACCACTAAACTACCGACAGAGCACTCAGAACGTGTATAAGTCGTGTTTTATTATTAGTAACCCTCCGCTTCAAAATTTGCAAGACATGGTGCTTAAATGATATATCTACAGTCCTTGAAGTTCTGAGGAAACAGGGAAACACAAGCCTCCAGATATCTCTCAACACGAAGAGCGCCATGCTGGACATCGCTGCGCTGACGATGGAGCTGCTCAGCGCTAGCCTACACGACGCCATCACGCCCGGCACCCTCGTGCTCGCCGTCTGCGTTCTCTCGCTGCTCGGGTTTGCGCTCATACCGACTGCACAGGAGCGCGCGGTGCGCCACCTGCCGTCGCCGCCGCGGACGCTGCCGTTCTTCGACCACACGATGGCGCCTTTCAGGTACCGCGAGAAGCTCTATGATTTCTTTCTGGACGAGTCGATCAGACACAACGGGGAGATGTGGCGCTACAAGGCCGTGGGACGCGCGGTCGCGGTGGTGCTCACGACCCCCGAGGCGTTTGAGCACGTGCTCAAGACCAAGTTCGAGGACTTCGGCAAGGAGCGCCGCATGTGGCGGATCATGGAGGACCTGCTGGGCAACGGCATCTTCGCGGTCAACGGGTCGCTCTGGATGTACCAGCGCAAGACCGCGAGCCACCTCTTCTCGCTGCAGATGATGCGCGACTCGATGGAGCAGAGCGTGGTCGAGTCCACGACGCTCCTGTGCCGCCGGCTCGCCCAGTGCGCGGCGAACAACGAAGTGGTCGACGTGAAGCGCCTGCTCAACCTGCTTACGATGGATGTGTTCACGAAGATCGGCTTTGGCGTCGACCTCAAGAGTCTCGAGGCGAGCGAGACCCACCCGCCGCCGCCGTTCGCCGGCGCGTTCGATCGCGCATCGGCGCAAATACTCAGTCGCTTCCGCACTCCTGTGTGGGTGTGGCAGCTCAAGAAGTGGCTCGACGTCGGCTCGGAGCGCACCATGCGCGAGGACAACAAGGTGCTCAACGCGCTGGTGTATGAGGTCATCTCGCGCTCGATGGCGCGCCGTAACACCAAGAAGGCAGCAGTAGTCAGCAATGCATCTGAAGCCGAGCAACAGCAGCAACAGCAACAGTCAGTCAACACCACCGACGGTCGGGACCTCATCTCACTCTTCCTCGAGAAAGAGGCGACCGAGTACGGTACGCACGGCGAGAAAGCCACGACTGACGCGAAGCTCATTCGCGACATGGCCGTGAGCTTCTTGATCGCGGGTCGCGACACGACCTCGCAGAGCATGGCGTGGTTTCTCATCATGCTCAACCGGAACCCGCGCGTGGCGCACAGGATCCGCGCGGAAATCACCGAGAAGCTGCCAAGCCTCCTGAACGGTAGCAAGCTCGTACCGACCATGGAGGACGTGCACCAGCTCACGTACCTCGAGGCTGCGATCCGCGAGAACCTGCGCTTGAACCCCGTGGTCGCGATCACGACGCGCGAGGCGTTGCGAGACACGACGCTGCACGACGGCACGTTCATCAAGCAGGGTACGCGCATCTCCTTGCCCGTGTACGCGCTCGGCCGCCTCAAGCAGGTCTGGGGTGAAGACGCCCTGGAGTTCAAGCCCGAGCGCTGGATCGATGGCGAGACCGGCAAGCTCATCCACGTGTCACCGTTCAAGTTCTCCGCGTTCCTGGGCGGCCCTCGCGCCTGCATCGGCATGAAGTTTGCGTTGATGGAGATGAAGATCACGATGGCGGCGATGCTGAGCAAGTTGGACCTCAAGACCGTGAAGGACCCGCTCGACTTTACCTACAAGCCGACGGTCACCATGACGGTCAAAGGACCAGTGGACGTGAAGGTGATTCCGCTGATGGAGGCTATCGCACACTAAAGCGAAGAGACGATTGCGGTTGTCTAAATGAATTTGAGTTTGAAATTGAGCAAGGATTGGGCTCTACTCGCTTGTCCGTCGTTCGGCCATCCATTTGGACGACCGTCACTCCGTGATCACAAGTGATTGTTGGGACGTTCACAGACCCAACCATCACTCAAGTCTCAGCTGGAGGACTGCTGGTGATGGCCACCAAAGCCCAGCAAATGGAGAAACGCGAATGAGGGGTCGCCCTGATAACAACGACACTGAAGAGATACGAGCTGCAAAGCAGAAAGAGCAATGAACAATGAGCAGCAGTCCGTCTGAGCCACAAGCCTTTGCCGCTTCACCGACTTCAACAGCGTCTTCAGAACCGAGTAGTAGTAGTAGGAGCCCGCTGGATATCCCGTCGGCGGCGTCGAGCACGCCCGTGGAGCCGGTCGAGGACAGCGGGTCGCTCGACGACGTCCGCGTTGGCGCTGCGCTCAAGATCCAGCGGCTCTTCCGGTGCCGCAATGCGCGAAAGCACCTGCACGAGCTGCTCGCGACGGTGTTTGAGAAGTTCTACGATGACGGCTCGGGGTTGTACTACTACTACAACAAGAAGACGGGCGAGCCGACCTGGGAGAAGCCCAAGGTGCTCAAGCAGAACGAGGACATCGCGCTCTCGTCGGTCTACGCGCAGGACAACAACACCGTGGTGAGTGCTGAGTCCGCTGACGAATCAAAGCTTGGTGTTGACTCTCCTGTTGAGAACGACGGCACCAAGCTGCTCGGCGTGGAGCAAGAAGAAGAGCTCCAGCCAGAGACCTCGGAGAGTCAAGGTGGGGATGGCGACGAAGGCGAGGATCAGGATAGCGAAGACAATGATGAAGCAGGCGGAGATGAAGCGGAGCTACAAGAGGATGACTCCCTAGGGTTCACCCCACAAGAGCGCGAGCTCGTGCAGCAGCAGTTCGATCACTACGATACCGACCACAGTGGCTCGATCAGTGCAAAAGAGCTGCTCAAGCTACTCTCGTCGCTCGGCGAGCAGCTCACGCTGCAGAACGTGCAGGACATGATCCAAGAAGTGGACAAGAACTCGAACGGCGAGGTGGAGTTTGAAGAGTTCCTCACGATCCTGAAGAAGCAAAAGTCGAAGAACCAGTACACCGCTTCGCTGGAGCTCGCGATCCTCTTTGGTCCAAAAGAACTGGAGAACCTCAAGCGGCAGTTCATCCAACTGGACCTCGACGGCAGCGGCTTCATCGACGAGCACGAGATCCAGGCTTTGATCAAGAAGCTCGGCAAGAAAGCCGCCGACTACGACCTCAAGGCCATGCTGCTCGAAGTGGACGAAGACGGCAGCGGCACGATCGGCTTCAACGAGTTCCTCAAGATCATCGCGGCCATGATGAAGGACAAAGACGGACTCAAGCGCTCGGGCTTCGCGGCGCTGCTGGATTTGGGCATCGCGCAGGGCTTGTTCAACGGGCTGGGCGACGTCATGAAGCTCTCGCAGGCGAAGCTCTACGAATGGTGGAACGCCGACATGATCGCCGAGCAGAAGCGCCTCGAGGCGAAGCGCGAACGGCGCCGCAAACAGGAGGAGGAGCGACGACGGCAAATCGAGAAGGACCAGCAGGCGTACCGCGAGCGCCAGGCGCAACTGGACGCGATCGAAGCAGCGCGGCGCGCCAAAGTCGACGGCTTGGTGCACGAAGTGCTGTTCCCAGGCGACGGGCTCAACTTCCCGAACGTCGGGCAGTACGCGCGCGTGCACTACGTGGGCATGTTTGAGAAGAACAACGAGGTCTTCGAATCGACTCGCAACCGCGGTGGAGCGCTCGAGTTCTGCGTGGGCGTGGGCCACATCATTAAGGGCTTCGACCTCGTGCTCCAGAAAATGAGCGTCGGCGAGACGGCGAAAGTGACGATGGTGCCGATGCTCGCGTACGGGATCAAAGGACGGCCGCCCAAGATCCCGCCCAACACGACGCTCGTGTTCAAGATCGAGCTCATCAGCATCAAGGAGAAGCTCAACCTGGCGCGGGACTTTGAAGGCGATGGCGGAGGAGATGATGAATAGGATAAAATAGAGACCGACATCCAGGTTATACGCTTCTCAGTTTAGTAGTGGCCTTTAAAGAATGTAGTACGGAGGTGTGGTGGTCGAGAAGACTGGGCTTGAGACTGAGACTACCGTTCGTCGAAGAAGCAGAGAAGAATCAAGTGGAGCCCAAAGCATCCGAGGTCTCCTCTGGACCAGCCAACCACCCGAGGTCTCCTCTGGACCAACCAGGGTAGGTTCAGGTTGCATTGCCTACCACCACCGCTACAACGACAAGCAGCTCATTGAGAAATAGAAGAAACCGGGAGGAAGAGTACGACAGACGACCGACAGTCGCCATGACAATGACAGCGACTGTATCTGACGACCGAGGGCGTTGAAGAAGAAGCATAAAGTAGACTCACAAGGGAATCGAACTGTCGGTTCAGACGTCGAGACAACGTTCACCCACTTTCTCTATGGCAAAATTCACCGGATTTTCCGCCGACACAGCGTACTGCTTCTACTCATTAAAGTTCATCTCACTTGCTCAAATCGCAAAATTCGAGCTTCCCATATACTTTAACGAAGTGGATGTCGATCACACCCTTTCACTCCCGTTCTACCTGACTAGCTCTCATTTGCCAATTGCTCGATTGCCAGGCAAGCAAAGCGCCAGATAAGCAGCACTAAATAGTCATGAGCGACGACTGCATGAGCGCGTGCTGCGCGGGCTGCGTGCAGGGCATCTGCATCGCGTGCTGCGCGACCGTGGGCAGCCTCTGCTGCGACATCGTGTGCCGCCCCGTGTGCGGCCGCTGCTGCAACAGCTGCTTCGACCGCTGCGAGGACTGCTGCGGGTGCGACAGCAGGCGCAAGCAGCGCAGCTACAGCTACGAGTCCGCGGCGCGCGACTCGGACGGCGGCGGAGCTGGCGGCAACTACAGCAGCACGTACGACCCGCCGATCGCGGTCGTGTCCGTGAAAGTGCAGCCGGTGTCGCTATCGCCGTCGTCTACAGCGTACAGCGCAGGAGATGTACAAGGATACCAAGCCCCGCCCCAAGCAACGGTGGTTACCAGCAGCAGCCACTACGCATCGGAAGCGCCAACCAATCAGGAGATACGTCGATGAGTGGGATAGACGACAGCATGATTCTACTGCAAAGAGTCGGAGTGGAGCTGTGCCTGAGTTTTAATAGCAGGGTCAGGTCGTAAAGTTGGTCCAAGTAAAGAATTGAAAATGTCATATGAAAGAAACCTGAAGCCCGCAAATGAAGCGTACCCATGTTTTCGAAACATCCCACGAAAGTACGCTTGAAATGGATGGCAAGGATAGAATTCAAACGTATTTGGCACGCTCGCGTTTACCGTTGGGTCCGTTTTGCTCTGAAGTGAATGTAGATCCGTTTCGGGTTTCACATTTTTGAAGCAAGAAATGACACCACACGCATGGCCCGTTCATGCGGACGTTGACTCCCAACAACATTCGGTGACTGAGCAAAAGGAACAACCCACAGCCTCGTCCTCTTTATCGACTGCTGCTCCCACTCACCGCCATGGTGGTGGTGGACGCGATGGCGCGAACGCGCAATAAGGATGCGGAGCTGGATCCGTCTCCAGACAACGCAAACTCGCCTTCCTTGTCGATGATTCCATCGAACACCGCATCTACAGGTATCGGACGATCCCACCTCGTGTTTCTCGGGGTCACTGTCGCTGGCTGCCTTCTCTGGACGTTGTGGCTCATCGTTCTCACGGTGGACCCAAAGGGCACGATCAACCGGACCATGAGCACGGAATCGCACGACGAAGGCTCGTTCTGGCTGTTGATTGAGCCTGCGCCATCGCTCATCATGTTTGGTGTCGCTGGACTCGTGCTCGTAGCTGGAGGGTACGTCTTCATTCTCTTCAAAATGGTTCGAGCGAGGAGGCAGCAAATCCCCGTTCGAGTTGTCCCTACTACAACTTCCAGGGACGATTCGATTGTTCGTCGCGTGAGCTCCATCAAGGCAAGTCTGCGGTATTCGGTAGTCCGCGCCGCTGACGACCCAGCACGAAGCTACCTGGTGAAGAGTGTGGCCAAACTAACAACAGAAATGCTTGTGCAAACAGACAGTCCAGCCCGCAAGAAAGCAGTGAGTGCGACACGCCGGAAAGCTTTGCTCCAGCCCGCACAGATTTGACAATGACTTTGCTGAGACGAACCTGATTTTGACCGCTCTTTTGAAACTGCAGAATGTTGCAATGAAGCTCTTCGATCTCGCAGTCCAGGTGGTGATGCTCTACCTGGTCTTGGAGACAGGGTACCCGATCGAGCTGGTCGTAATATTCGCGGCAATTGTTTCGCTGAATTCGATTGCGAGCACCGCGATGATCCTGCATCGGCCACGCGATCAGCGCGAACTTGCTGAGACGATCGTAGAGACCTTGTACGTACGCTCGTGAACACTCGATCTCATGTCGAGGCTCATTGCGTCCTTCTTGTGGCGCTGTGCTTGCTAGCTTTGACTTCTTGATTGCAGTCGGGTTCCCAGTTCTCGTTGTCTCGTACTGCTTCTCCACATTCGACTTTGATTGAGCTAAGCTTGCTATCAATTTAGAAGTGTTTCCCGACGGAGGACCCGAGCGGCTGGCGCGTGTGATAGCAGATCCCGTGCAGATGGACGTGATCGACAAGAGTCTCAACTCGCTGCGCATCCGAACTGTGTTTGATTTCTTCACGCGCGTTGGGACGAACCTCGCGCTCTGCCATCGATTCACCCGCTTGCTGGGACTCTTTCAACAACAACAAACACCACAGAGTACAAAGTCTTCGAGCTTGTACCCAACTCGTCATCCAGTTGGGCTCCTGTTCGTCTTGATCCCGGTTTGTGTCTGCACCTTCGTGTACATGAGCAGCACGACCGCAGCGTCAGCGTGCTCGAGTCACCTGGAGTGCGTCGTCTTTGCGCGACGATGGGTCTGCTCTCGCTTCCAGATGACATGTTCGAGAACATGGACTCGCTGGCATCTATCCTTCTCGGCGTGCACCCCCTTTTGAAGCGCTTACCATCATTTCACGGTCTCAAAAGCCTGCAGTCTCTGACACTCGGAATGCTGTTTTCAATCGAAGACCTCCCCGATTTCACAGACCTTCAGAACCTTCAGTTCGTGGCGCTCCCGCTGATGATCTCGATCAAGAGCATGCCGGACCTGGCCCCGCTCACCAAACTCGAGTCTTTTGTCGCGTCCACACGAGCGTACATGTGTTGCAACGGCTTTCTCGACAACGTTTGCGACTTGAGCAACCCGTTCTGCCAGCCGTTTCCGCTGTCCCAAGGTTTGCACCAGCATCGTGCCTCCCGATGAATCGCACCGGCCACATCGCGACGGAGGCGACACGGAACGTCTTTGCTCGGTTCTCGAACACAGTCTGCAAAGTATACCCCGAAATCCCCGGCATGATCGACGACCCGCTCACGCCAGAGCTCGTGAAAATGTGCAATGGGACGCTCTATCGCCACTGTGTGATACCTGGTAACCGTACCGGGATGTGTTACAATACTCGCAGGATGCCAATATCGTGCAATTCCAACACTCTGTACATCGCGATGAGAGAGAAGCAGATTCGCGACGGTGTTGGCGATCCGTGCGATCCGACAATCGAAGCTTGGCTCGGGTGCCAACGCTAGTGCAGTGGTGAGAAGAGGGCAATCATCACACCTCTGCGCGTTTATCAGAACTTCTCTTCACTTGATTGCTGTATTTGACTTTCACTTCTTGCATTAAAACCTGTACTTGGAAAATCACACTTTGATTTTTGCATCGTTAGTGCTTCCTGTTGGTTCACCTGCTGAGTTGCAAATTGATCACATCGACAGCTCGTTCAGCCCCCTGGCGTCGAGAATGGTCGAAAGTTCCTGTAAATCCAATGCATCAAGAGACAACGTCATACATCGTCAGTTATCTCATTGAAAAGCTTGTACAGAACAAATGGTGCATACCTCCAACGTCGGCCATCTCCCCACTTCGAGCTTCGAAAACACGAGGTCGCCTACAAAAACAACAACGATAAATAAAACAACAATGACTTAGATAAACCAAGCCAAGGCAGGCCGCACCAAGACAGTGAAACATCTGATGGTACGTACCATTGAAAGTCACTTCAAATGCTCCCGTGGAGACGAGACCCTGCGAGATTGACCCAACGAGCAGGATGAGCGCGAAGCAGCCGATGCGATTATCCAGCACCTTCTGGAGCAGCGTCGTATCCCATCCAAGCGTGCGGAAAATCTACAAAGAGAGAGGCAAACGATATCAGCTCAATGAGTAGAACCGAAAGCAAGAGAGAAAGGCAAGACGAGACAAGACAGATAGACTGGGACGTACGTAATCGCCAAAGACCATCAAGATCATGCAGACGAGCTGGAGATATCCCAATGCCTTGGCAGCCATCTGTAAATCAAAAACAAAGCGACACACAGGTGGTGAGAGACTGGAGTTGAGGATACCCTTCCATGAACAAATGAAATGGTTTGCTCGATGTCATTCGCGTACCTTTTTCATGGGGTCGACCTCGTAGTTCTCGCCGTAGACGCGGTCCGTCAGGTGCGGGTATCGCTCTTCGAGGTATGTCTTCACTTCTAGAAAGTTCTGCTGGAAGCCACACGTCGTGCAGTAGTAGACGCGGACCTCATCGTCCGCGATGTCGCGCGGTGGCAACTGCTGCTTCAACTCCTGCTCTTGAGGCGGGACTTTCGCAGCTGCAACGCCAAAGGTGCTCGAGCGCACGGTCCCCGGCACCGCGATCATGTAGATGGCGAGCGTGATGAACAGCCGCAGCCACTTGTAGCGAGACATTCGGCGCACGATCTCCAGCCCCATGCTTGCTTGTTTCCTTGCGTTCTTGCTTGAGAGTGCGAAAAGGCCGATTTTGAGTCGTGTGTCTTCTTATAAGGTGGACCACATCGTATTGGATTGTGTGACCCTTCTAAAGTGGTACACGCTATTTAGTGCCGATCGAAGTTGATTGTGAATGTGAAGCCGACATTTGCGCAATTCCCAGATCACAAGGAGCTACAACAAGAGACGAGAATGGGTGGCGAGTGCGATTGCGGCAGCGAGGGCGTGTCCACCACGCGACGCGAGAGCGTGTACGACATGATGCGCGTAGAGCAGGCCGTGGAGGTCGTGCTGTCGAACGCCGCGCCACTCGAAGTGGTGGCGCTGCCAGCGTACAAAGCAGTTGGATACGTGCTCGCTGAGCCAGTGCTGAGCACGGTGAGTCGTGTGGATCCATGGAACTCTCGTCATTCAGAAAGTGACATATCGTAGGTCACTTCGTTGACTGATTGTGATTACTGGTCGTGGTGCTGCGTTTCCCTTTGGCGGTGTGTAAATAGGAACCACTGCCGCCGTTCCGCGCGTCGATCATGGATGGGTACGCTGTCGTGGCGGCTGACGGTGAGGGACAGGTACAAATCACCCGGCATTTCCCATCGAACAACTGCAATGAGTACTGGCGCGCTGAGCACTGATCTACACGAACTGGTTGCATTTGCTGCGCTATAGTTCCCAGTAGTTGATCGGATCGCCGCGGGGGACGTTCCTGAGAAGGCGATCTCTGCGGGCCAAGTCGCGTACATCACCACGGGGTCCCCTGTTCCAGAAGGCGCTGACGCTGTCGTAAAGATCGAGGACACTGAGGGCGTGTACAGTGATGACGAAGTTGCTGGAACTACTACAAGAAAGGAGATCGCTGTCAAGATCCTGAAGGGAGTGAAAGTGGGACAGAACATTCGCGACATTGGCTCGGACATCATGCCGGGCGAGCTGCTCGTTGGTGCGCATGAGCTCGTCACTTCCGCGGAGATTGGGCTTTTGGCAACGGTACGTCATTCTTGCTTGCGTATGGATATCGAGCGTTGTGAATACTTTAACTGAGTGGGCTTGTAATCATTTGCCACCGCTGTGTAGACTGGCGTGGCTGAGGTCAAGGTTCATCGTCGTCCTGTGGTTGGCGTGTTGTCCACTGGGAGTGAGTTGGTGGAAGCTTTCTCTGCGACCGCGCCGGGTAAGATCCGCGACAGCAACAGACCGATGCTGCTGTCACTTGTCTCGGAGTGGAATGTTGAGACCGTGGACCTCGGCGTTTGCAGTGACGACAAAGACGCGTTGGAGAAAACCATCCGAAATGCGTTCAAGAAAGTCGACGTTCTGATCACGAGTGGAGGCGTCAGCATGGTATGGGATTGATGAATCCGTTTTCTGAACTGATGTCGTAGTCTAGCTTTCTAACTTTGGTCTCTGTGTGTTCTCGCAGGGTGATCACGACTTGATCAAACCGCTTCTCGAGCGGATCGGAAAGGTCCACTTTGGTCGCCTCTTCATGAAGCCCGGAAAGCCCACGACCTTTGCAACACTCGATGTCGATGGGAAGAAGAAGCTGGCATTTGCGCTGCCTGGCAACCCTGTGAGCTCCTTCACGACGTGTCACTTGCTCGTGCAGCCTGCACTGAAGCGTCTGCGTGGTCTGCCACTTGAGAAGTGCCACCACACCAAGATCCACGCTTCGCTGTCTCACTCCATCAAGCTGGATCTCGAACGCCCGGAGTTCCACCGCGCTACGATTGCCTGGGATGCAAAGCAGCTCAAGTTTATCGCGACGAGCACTGGTCGCCAGATCAGCTCGAGACTTTTAAGGTACGACATTTTATGCTTTTAACTGCTTTTGCTCTGCGAAGTTGTGCCAAAGGTGCTAAATGCTGCGTTTGATTATCTTTGTAGTTGTCGCAATGCAAATGCGCTGCTGAGCTTGCCCACTGGCACCGAGATTCGAGTTGGCGATGGGGTTCAAGCGTACGTTCTTGACAGTTCTTTTGGAAACTATGTCGCTCAAGCCGAAGCTTCTGGCTCGCCCCACCAGCACCAGCAGCAGCATGACCACCATCACCATTCACCAGCTCCCTCTTCCAGTGAGTCGAAGCCCGCCGCTCCGTTGAAGCAATTCCGAGCTGCTGTGCTTACGGTGAGACTTTTGTTTTGATGCTCGACATCCGAAATCGAGAACAATTTCGTATACTCATGCATTCTCTGCGTGAATTGAACAACAGATCAGCGACCGAGTCTCGAAAGGAGAGTCCAAGGACCTGAGTGGACCGGCGATGGTCGACGTGCTCTACGGTTTGAAAACGGCGAAGATGGATGTCGTCGCGACCGCGGTCGTTCAAGATGAGATCGACCAGATCCAGAAGATCGTGACGGAATGGGCGGACACCGACGCTGTCGACCTGATCTTGACCTCCGGAGGCACCGGTTTCAGTCCTCGTGACGTGACGCCCGAGGCAATCAAGGTATGCAACACATGTGCGCATTCTATCTCCCTTGTTATAAGCACTGAATTGACACTGGCAATTCGTTGTGTAGGCCATTTTGCACAAGGAGATCCCAGGGTTCGTGATCGCAATGCTCGAAGATTCGCGCAAGATCACCGCGAAGGCGATCCTGTCTCGTCCAGTCGCTGGCATCCGCGCGAAGACGCTGATCATCACGCTGCCGGGCAAACCAAAGGCGGTGTGGGAGAACTTTGCTGCGATCGAGGAAGTGCTGCCGCATGCGCTGCACCTCGTGCGCGACGTGCCGCACGAGCACCACCGCGCGAACCCGTCGTCGCTCTACACGTAATGATGGACGTCACTGTTGTGAGACACGATACTGTAACTCCATTTGTCCAATTTCAATGCAACAACACCTGTCTCGTTTTGGGTCTATTTGTGCAATTATTTGCAAGTGAAACAGCCTGCTGGGAGTGCGCAGCATGCTCCCATTGGCTGAGTGTCTATCAAATCTTTCTGTGATTAGCTGAAATCGAAGATTCCTCCGTTTCGAACGAGGTAAACACGTCTATTTATGCAGTGAAACAAAAATAGTTGCGTCTAGAATCATAATTTGGAAGAATGGGTTGATTGGACTGTGGTGGGTGGCAAAACCACTGATCGCGAGCAGCTACAAACGGGGGGAGGAGAGCCAAGAGAACTGGCATTTACGGCAGGATCTCACGCGAAGCGCAGCAGCAGACAGCAGCAGCGACAGCAGACAGCAGAGCAAGCGAAGCGCAGCAGGCAAGAACGATGGCGACCAACCCAGCGGACGACCAGGTCGAGCTCTTCAAGGTGAAGAAGCTCATCAAGTCTCTCCAGCTTGCTCGAGGGTACGTTTTGTGAACCACTGCGATGCACGGGCGTCTTGGCATTTGCTTGTAAAATGCGAAAGGCACGGACATGACCTCAACTGACCTTGGTTTTTTCCCCCCTTGTGTGTGCGTGTTTGCAGCAATGGCACGAGCATGATCTCGCTGATCATCCCGCCAAAGGACCAGATCTCGCGTGTGTCCAAGATGCTTGCCGATGAAATGGGTACGGCGTCCAACATCAAGTCGCGTGTGAACCGCCTGTCGGTGCTCGGTGCGATTACCTCGACGCAGCAGCGTCTCAAGCTGTACAACAAGTGTCCGCCGAACGGTTTGATCATCTACTGTGGTACGATCATCACCGACGAAGGCAAGGAGAAGCGTGTCAACATCGATTTCGAGCCGTTCAAGCCGATCAACACGTCGCTGTACATGTGTGACAACAAGTTCCACACGGAGGCGTTGGGCGAGTTGCTGCAGGACAACGACCGCTTCGGGTTCATCGTCATGGACGGTAACGGAGCGCTGTACGGCACGGTCGCGGGTAGCTCGCGTGAGATCTTGCACAAGTTCTCGGTGGATCTGCCAAAGAAGCACGGTCGTGGTGGTCAGTCCGCGCTGCGTTTCGCGCGTATCCGTCTCGAGAAGCGTCACAACTTTGTGCGCAAGGTCGCGGAAATGGCGACCCAGATGTTCATCACGAACGACCGCCCGAACATCTCGAACTTGGTGCTCGCCGGTTCGGCCGATTTCAAGAACGAGCTGAACGGCAGTGACCTGTTCGACAAGCGTCTTCTCGACATTGTCGTGAAGATCGTCGATGTGTCGTACGGTGGCGAGAACGGCTTCAACCAGGCGATTGAGCTTGCCGCGGAGACGCTTGCGAACGTTAAGTTCGTGCAGGAGAAGAAGCTCATCGTCAAGTACATGGAGGAGATCGCGCTGGACACGGGCAAGTACTGTTTCAGTGTGGGCGACACCATGAAGGCGCTGGACCTCGGTGCTGTGGAGACGCTGATCCTGTGGGAAGATCTGCCGCACCACCGCTACACGCTCCGTAACGAAGTCACTGGCGTGGAGAGCTGGAAGATCCTGTCCCCGTCGGAAGAGAACGTGCAGTCGAACTTTGTCGACGCCGAGACCGGCGCGAAGCTCGAGACGGTCGAGCGCATCCCGCTGGTCGAGTGGTTCGCGAACAACTACAAGCAGTTCGGTACGACGCTAGAGTTCGTGACGGCCAAGTCCCAGGAAGGCGCGCAGTTCTGCCAGGGCTTTGGTGGCATCGGCGGCATTCTCCGTTGGAAGGTGGACTTTATGGAGATGGACTACGAGTTCGACGAAGATGATGACTTTGATGAAGACGCATTCATGTAAAAGTAATTATAGCAGCAGCAGGGGCGTGTTTTCTTGCAACGCGCGCGTGGTGGAGAAGAGGGGAAGATGAGGAAGAACCCGGAGCGAACTCTGATGATTCGAGCCAAACGGAGAGCGCACTGAACGATCATGATATGCAGCCTGAAGCGGAGTGGAGACCAAGGGAAAGCGCTACCAACCAAGTTCGGCTATCCGACGCCTCTGGAGCTGCAAGTTTGTGGCTCGCATAACTGCGCTCCTCCCTTCTCTTCATTCTCAACACCATCCTTGCGACGCCCCTCGTAGAGTTTTCTCCTCCTCTTTTTTGATTTCTAACAAAAAGAAACGAACATTTTTCATGCAAGAAACTTTACAATCTCTCCTCAGTTTGCTTGTCAACATGAGCCTTGATCAATCACAACACTCACTTTTCAGCTTCGTCCTCGACAATTTTCAAGTTGGACTTCGCAGATGTCACTAAGTCAGAGTCACTAAAACGAAGCAGGTAAACATGTTGTTTCAAATATAAGCATTATAACGAGGGAAGTTGAAGTTTTCTGCAATGCGGATGTGGATGCGGGCTTGCTCCAACTTTGGAATCTTCCGCCAAGCACGCAGACGCCCGCAAGAAGTGACAAAGCAGCGCGCTCGACAAGAAGAAGAGGAGAAGGGCAACAGAAGAGATGCAGCCTCCTGCGATGCGCGTCGGTTCGATGACCAATTCCAACTGCAACACCCCGAGCAGCAACAACAGCTCCACGCGCGACTTGCTGTGCCAAAGACAAGTCGCCGCTTCTGCGAGTATGACCCCAGTGGTCCCAGTGAAACCCTTCAGGACCCAGCAGAATAGTGTCGGCCCAGTCAGCGCGGAATCGGATCAACCACTTCATGAACCGCTTGAGCAATACCGCTCCAAGGAGCTGCGAAAGGAGGTGTCTCGCCTGAAGCTCAAAGTGAATCGACAAGGGGGATCCGAGGGCAACGATCACAAGCATGGCTACATTGCGCTCATCCGAGAGCATCGCCGCGGCGCAGGCAATTTATGCGAACGACCTCAATCTGTGGCGAAAATGATTGTGAACTCGGTTCGAGACAGCCAGAACCTACCGGACAAATGTGGCGTGCTTGGCGATCCTACGATCAAGTAAGTGTATTCACTTAATTTGCAAGGAATGGACCAGGAGCATCGGTAACTGATCTTTACGTCCGTGTTTTTGCTTGTTTTAGACTGTTGGAGGTACTGTTCTCAGAGCAGTTTTGGCGAAAGTTCTACAATCTCCACCACACCATCGCTCAGCGAAATCGGTCGATGCTCAGCCACACGGTGACGATCCCTTCGATCGACTTGTACGATCCCTGTGGCCCACAGTCTGATGAAATATGAAGAACTCGCAGGTGAGCTTCACGAGTGTCCCCCAAGCGAGCACTTGCAACATACAATACTTTCACTGTGAAAGTGTTCGACAACTGAAGACAACGAACGGCCCGCATTCAATGGCACTTGCAAATTCAGACGTCACAGCATAGTTCATTCACACTGCTGCCATCGGCAATGCATTTCGTATTTCGTATAGTCATCCATTTACTGTTGCGTCGCTGGTTCATAACTTACAATTTTCTTTAGTCGACTAACCAACCATCTATCTTACTCTATACAATTTGTTTATCTATGTGTTGTTGCGGCATCGACTCAGCTCGATTAACTGCGATAGGTCTGCACGTAGTAGTAGCCGTTCGGCTGGTGTCCGCCGCGGTGCGCTTTCCCATTCACGGGGTAGGTGGAGACGACGACTGGCTGCACGTACACCGGTCCGTGGTTTGGTCCATGGCGATGGTCGCGACGACGGCTTCGGTTGTCGGAATCGGCGCCACCCATGCAGCAGTAGCAGCACATGGCGCCGCAGAGGCAGCTAGAGAGATCGTCGCAGCACATGGTGAGAAGCTTGGGCTTTGAGGCTTTGGGATTGAGAAGCACTTGCTGAGTGGCGAAGGTGCTTGCTTGGCTTGTCGTTCGCTTGATGTTGCGCGAGGCAAATGTGAGAATGACGAGGTGGAAAGGGCGGATCGAGGACACCTCGAGCTGGAGCTCGAACAGGATCTCAGTACCGTGGATATAAAGACTTGGTAGCGATTTATTCTGATATTCCTGAAGGTGGAAGTGAGTCCAACCAGCTTGTTTCAAATCCAAAGAAAACTTGTTTCACTGCTACACGATGTTGGACTCCAGCACTGTGGGAAAAATCCAATTTTGGTTGATGTGTCCCATCTATCTGTGACGTGTGCACACTTCGTTTGTGAACGAATGTAAAATGCAAAATGGCCAATTTCACTGGGGCAAGAAGCAGCTGATGAAACATGGATTCTTTGGCGTTCTCCACCAGCTTCTCAACAATCGCGAGACGCCTCGCAGCACCTTCCTCATCTCTTTTGTCTCTCGGAAATCAGAATTAACGCTCCAGTCGCCCTGAAATTAGTTGTCTAACGGAGAGCTGCAAGTCCTCAAGAGTGCTGCTGGGCAAGTGTCCAACGATCCCCAAATCTGCCAGCTCCACACGGAGAAGTGGAGTCTCGTCGAACGCATCAGGCAATGCTTTCGTTCGCGCTCGTTTGGAATAGTAATACAAGCTGCGAGTGAATGACTGAGACGCGAGTTCTTTCGTGACGACCAGCAGCCCAAGCTAAAGCACCAGAAATGTCTGTTCCTGAGGAAGACGCACTGCAAAACTCCAAAAGCACCACACACATAATCGTACTGGCATCTCTCTCTCTATGAATGCTGACGGCTTTTGGCGTATCGACAATTGACTGACGGGGAGGGACGAGAAATAAGGTCCGCCCCCCACGAAAGCGTGAAGATCGATTGAGTGAGTTGTTTGTCATTCATCGTGTCTTTTTCCCGTCACAAGTAGTTCTTCTCTGTGACCGATCATCAAACACACTCGCACGTACACACGTGAATGGTTCTCAGGGCTCTTGGTCTTCTTGGAAAGCGTCTGCCGAAAGATTAACAAGAGGGAGTGATCTGCTGCTGTAGGAGCAGCAGCAGACTGTTAAAGGGGCGTTCACTTTTAAGCAAATGCGGCGATATGTTTGTCAGCGAAATTCGAACACAATGGCTACACGAGTACTATTGACTTCGTCTCTCTGGTACCTACAAGTTATGTACGGGTATATGCAAGGAGCTCGACTACCAATGCTTTCTCTAGAGCGTACATCTTGCACTGGTACATCTTGCGCTGTGCCCAGAGAGAGCTAGCGCCCGCATATGCTGCTGCGGATGAGGATTATGCGGAGACTCATGATCAGGCGCTTCTCCGCCAACTTGCTGGGAAGGCTCCAGAAGTCACCTCCAGTTTTCGCCTCGTGTCCCATCCATCTGTGAGTAGGCAGGTGTATTCATATCCAGCCAGGCAGTCAGTCGATCAGGTTCAGTTGAGGCTTGTGGTGTGTGTGTGTGTGCGATTCCATTCTGTAAGCAGAATGCCCTGGCGTGCCTTCCTTCTTCACCCCTCCGTCCCGCCCACGTGGTGGGCGGATGGCATGATCATGATTCCAGAAGTGTGCGCTGCTTACTTCGCTGCTGCTTCCTGCCTTTCCTGGCGCTGATGAGCGTCAAACCCTTCGCCAGACATTCCTTCTTCTTCAACAGGGTACAGTAGCCACCCGCCACGCCACGCCGACGTGGAGGCTGTGGACTGAACTCATAAAAGTGTGGCTGCTCGCTGAGTCACGAGGTCGGAAGAGGGTGTCGTTTCGCGAGCAAGCTGCTGGGAAACCAGCTGGGTTCGCGGTTTCTTCCCTATGCCGGTTGAGCACCTCTTCGAGCACTCTGGCAGCAAATGCCTCCATATGTTCTAGAATGTTGCAGTTTTAGCCAAACAATGAAACTCCGAAGAGATGTTTATATGAGGTAAATACTGTATTGAACTGATATATGCATTATGAACGGCCAAAGCATGAGAGCAGGCGTGTCAACCTGAGAGCTTCTTTCGAACCTCGACAAAGTGGACCCTGCACTTTTGCATCCAACGACTCAACTCTTTCATGACGGCGGGAGGGACCTTCCAGCCTCTCCAATCCGGTTTTTCGCTCTTTCGATTCCACCCGCAGCAGCAAGCAGCACATCCTTTCGAAGCCCTGGA
Organism: Globisporangium sylvaticum; assembly: GCA_023334975.1. Lineage (NCBI taxonomy): Eukaryota > Oomycota > Peronosporomycetes > Pythiales > Pythiaceae > Globisporangium > Globisporangium sylvaticum. The sequence goes on from JAADVK010000171.1 coordinate 30,267, forward strand.
GGTGTATCCACGTTGCTCTGTCCTCCTCCCTGACAAGAGGCTTCGCTTTCGCTGCACCTTGCACCCAACGCTAGGCTCACGCAGTGAGCCAGCACCCCACACTCGGGTTGACGCACGCGCTTTTCCGAACCTTTCTTGCTGGCACCTTGGGATCTCCGAGGATTTTGCGCGTCATCCACAGAGCGGCGGCTACATTCAGATCAACGTCAGTCCGTTCTCGTTAGCTATTCAAGCGTGAGTGAGCTTCTTTGAATTCTGAATTCTGCCAAGTAACATTGCTGACTCGAACGCAGGCTAGACGAGAGAGAACTTTCCAATTCTGGCGCTTTTGTCTACTTTCTCCCTGCGTTATGGTCTCGCGTACGGCCACGAACGAGGGTCAGAAAGAGCGAATTTCTTTAGCTCCACTGAATAAGTATGCGCGCTACGTGCTTACTGAATGAATGGCACACATAACGTGCGGAAATATCCGAGTCTTATGGAAAATGAGCCGCATATTTGTGGTATTTTGCTGCATTTCAATAACAAGCATCAGAATATCGCCACCTTTGGCGCAAATGTTGCTCATATTTTTGTATAGGGTTGCCAGCTTGTGGGTTTTAATATGACAGTTTGTATGCGCTGGTGTGGGCTGTTTCCTGGTTTCCATGCACGATGATCACAGGGTCGCGAAAACCAGCTGGCACGATCCGGTCCGCCATGTGGACGACGCTGGCTGGATTTGCTCTCTCCGGTGGTTTTTGAAACTGGCAGAGGCCGTTTCGGCTTGCTTGGCAGCCTCGCTTGCTCGCCCACACGTCATGTCAGCCAACTCAAAAGCCCCAATCCCCCTCGCAATTCCCAAACACTCTTCATCGCGCGCGCAAGTCCAGCAAACAAACAAGCTAGCCAGCAAACAACAAACAAGCAGCTTGCGCGCTTGCTTGTGTTTGATTTGTCTTGCGGTTGATCGTGCAAACTGAAGGTGAGAGCCGCTCTGTGCGCCGTCCAGTCCAGTCCGACCGTGCGTCCGTCCGTCCGTCTTCATTTGTGTGCGTGGTGAATTGGTGAGCAAGTGACGCTCGTTGTCCGTTGTTGTTCTATCTCGAATAGAGAGTGCGAGCGACGGCGTTCTACGAAGTGGTTCTCGCGCGGCTGTCGTCCAATTGCGTTTTTCGGTTCCCTCTCGGTTCAAACAAACCGACCCAACAAGCAAACAAACAACCAAACGAGCCACGACAACAACCACAACTGACAACAACGAGAGCAAGCAAGAGCATCGACCCCCTCCTCCTCCTTGCTTGTTGTCCTCGCGGGTTGGTTGCTTCCTGCCTGGTTACAGTGCTGACCGCTGACAGCAGCGCACCGCATACCAGATCGAGCGCGCAAGCCAGCAAACGAGTGAGCGAGCGAGCGAGCGGACACAACACGTACCCCTTGCTTGCCCCAAGAACAAGCAAACAAGCAAGCAAGTGCGCAAAGCAACGCAACGCAAACTAAGCGCAAGCATACTTGTGCCTGCCACCCACCCGCGTGACCCCAGACACACTAGCACACAAGCGCAATGCCAGAGGTATGTAACTACCATGCGCCATATATCCAACCCGACAGCAATGGCAACATGAATGAAGGTGCTGGGGGTTAATGTGCATGGGTGTGACCACCACTAACGCTCTCTCTCTATGTGTATCCGTGTACGTGAATGGCGCACCATTAGAGCCTGGCGTTCGCGGCGCCGCTGCCCGCGTTCGTGTTCCAGAACGTGGCGTTCGAGGCGTGCGTGAAGCTCGTGGACGAGAACAAGACCACGGTCACCGGGTACGAACGCGAACGCGAACGACAGGCGCATTCTCGCTCTCTCGCTCTCTGTACTCAGATGGACCCCATTGCTCATGAACGAACCGCTGTGCTGTGTGCTTGGCTCTGTTGGCCATTATGTGCATGTGTATATGTGTGTCTGTATGTGCTATAGTGTGACCAAGACGCTGGCGGTGACGGTGCGCTTCCACGACTCGTACGACATCGTGGTGGACCAGGCGGACGTGATCGAGCTGGCGCACCCCGGAACAGCGACGATCGACGCGGCCAGCGGCCTCTGCCGCTTCGGCGTCGTCCTCAAGAGCCTCACGGCGTCGAACGACGCGCGTCCGTTCTGCATCGAAGTGCGCTCGGCCGATGGAGGTGCGTAGCGAATGAACTATAAGGCCGCATCCATGCTTATGTAGCTCTTCATTCTCTATGAGTGTGTGGACGATTGATTGGCTCACTCGTGTATTGCTGTGGTGTCAACTGTTCGAATAGCAGTCGAGTCGGTGTTCTCGACGCCGCTGACGGTCGTGAAGGAGAAGCTGCGCATCGTGCAGCAGCCACCGGACGTGTGGTTCAAGGACGAGGGCGGCCGCGAGAAGTGCATGACCGTGTCGCTCGTGCTGGAGCCGGCGCCGGGGGCTGTGGTCGAGGACCGTGTCATCCCGCTCGACATCCGCCTGCTCTACGAGTCGGGCAACCCCGTGCTGAACCAGAGCATCCTGCGGCTCTTTCCCGACATGCGACCCAACATGTCGCGCGGCCGCGTGACCATCTCGTTCCGCATCGACGACGTGTCCAAGAACCACCAGGGCCAGTCGTTCATCCTCGAGGTCGCGCCGGAGAAGCAGGAGTCGTCGCTCATGTTCCAGGACATCGCGCCGGCCAAGACCACGATCATCGCCATCCGCTCTAAGCGCAACAAGCGCAAGCTCGCCGGTGCTGCGGGTGGCGGAGTCGGCGTCCCTGGTGGAGTGGGCGGCACGCGCGCGTCGCCCCGCAGCGTCGCCGGCACTCCGCGCGCGAACCTCATGATGCTGCACCCGCCGTCGGCGATGGCGGCAAACAACAACCCGATGATGATGATGAGCGCCGGCCCGTCCCCCGTGCAGCGCCAGCGACACGTGCTTCACGGCACGCCGACCAACAACCGTACGTGCTTGCTTGCTACTGTCTAGCTAGCTGGTCATGGTTATGTATGATAAGCTCACATTGTTCTTCTCGTTCTTGTTGTGTGATTGATTGCATTAGAATATGCGATGATGACGGGCCACCGGGACATGGGGATGGCACAGCCACAACAGGCGACCTGGTCGCAGCACGTGGGCACGCCAATGAACCACGCAGCGGCAGCGTCTACGCCCATGCACCACCACGCGCCGACGCCCATGCCGTCGCCGGCGGCGAGCGCCGCGGCCGTCGAGTGGAAGCTCGCGGGCTTTGAGATCAACCACTCGGACGGCTCGCAGAACGTGTCGCGGCCGATCTACCGCTGTCCGCACTGCAAGCGCCTGAACGACGTGGAGATGATGTCGAACGGCCTGGCCGAGCACAGTCCGCAGTGCGTCTTCTCGAGCATGCTCTACCGCTCTCAGATGGAAGGAGCGGTGCAGCAGCAGCAGCAGCAGCAGCAGCAACAACAGCAGTTGCAGCAGCAGATCATGCAGATGAACCAACAGCACTACCTCGCGACCCAGCAGAGCACGCCGCGTGCCGTCTACCAGCAGCAGCAGCAGGTTGTCTCGTCCTCCTCATCGATGACCATGCCGTCGTCCTCACGGTCCTCAGCAGTAGGTCACTCGATGGCGCCGCTCGACGTGTCGACCACCGACATCCACGCCACGTACCAGGTCGGGGACGACCCGTCGGACGATACCTCGGAGACCTCTCCGAAGACGCTCGCGGCGCTCATGAGCTCGAGCCACCGCCCCGTGCTCACGATCTCGCCCTACATGAACAAGGTCACGGGCAGCGACGACGGCCACGCGGGGAGCCAGCAGGACTCGAGCTCGGACACGAGTCCCGCGGGCAACCTGTTCGCGAGCAACGCGTTCCGGAACCAGATGGAGATCTCCGAGGTCGCGAACCACTTGAGTGGCGTGGACAGCAAGCAACAGCAGGTTTTGTCCTCATCGTCCGCTACTGCGAACTTCTTTGAAGAGAAGCCCGAGCACGACGAGCATGACCCGGTGGACGACGACGGCTCGGACGGTAACAACCAGCACCAGCTGTCGATGGAGGACAACAGCGTCACGCTCTCGGTGGGCGTGGGCACAGCGCTCTTCAACGAGATGTCGAGCATGGGCATCAGCTTGGACCAGTTCGACAAACCCGGCAGCGGCTTCAACCCGCTGGCGGACTTTGCCGGCATGGGAGCGCCATCAGACGAGGACCAGGTGTTCTACATCCTCGCGCGAATGTACACGGACGTGCAGAACCGCAAGCTCGGGCTACCGGCCTTCGACCAGTTCCAGCGAATGGTACGTTATTTGTACGGAGTGTGGATCTTGATATGCTGGATCACAAACTAACATTGTCCTGAACCATTGTTGAAATTGTCGAAATCTGTAGCTGGGGTTCTACACCGAGAGCCAGAACGACGTGCAGACCCAGGTGCTCTTCCACGCGCTCGAGGACGTGGGGCTGCCCGAGAAGGAGCAGGTGGACATCACGAACCGCTTCAACCTGGAGCTGCAGCAGAACTCGGACGCCGTGCACTCGCTGCCCAAGTACCAGCACAACCTCATCATGCTCCGCGAGGACGCGCTCATGTACTACTGGAGCCAGTCGATCCAGAGCTTTGGCGTGAATTAAGAGAGTATGAAATGACTGCAAAGCAAATAGAAGAGTCGATGGAAAGGAAGAGAGGGAAGCAAGCAAAAAGCCGTGGCAAAGTGTAAGTGAGACAGCCGTGTGTGTGTGTGTCTTTGTGTGGCGTAATTTACATGGACAATTGAAATCGTGAATATGCAAAACTGATGCCTTGTTCTAATTAACTAACGTTAGCTTGACTCGTGCTCCAGTCCTGTGACATCCAGTCTGTAGATGATCACGCGGCCGTAGAAGTCCGTGCTCCTATTGAAGCTGATCCGCAGCGCGTTGACCGCCGACGCCTTGCACGGGAACACCTGGAGGTCGTTCGCGTCCTCGGGCTCGATGTCACCCTCGCTGCCAACCAGCTCCCAGCACTCGCCGGCGCTCTGCTTGGCGTGCACGACGACGTCCTGGCCCACGAAGCCGCCCTGGAACATGATCTGCAAGCTCTCGACGTCCACGCGGCGCTGGAACTGCAGCAGGATCTGCTGCGGACTGCCCTGCGACGAGTTCCAGCAGGTCGTCACGTCCGCCGTGAGCATGTGGTCGGCGCCGTAGAGCGTCTTGTTGCGGTCCAGCACGGACGACACGCGGCAGGTCGTGCGCGGGTCGCTCACGAGCGAGCATGGCGATGGCGTCGGAGCCGCATTATCGTTATCGAGCTCTTCGCTTCCAGCCATTGCCGCCATTTTTGAGCTTCAGAAGTGTTGTGTTGGAGCGATGCGATTGACAAGCAAGTCCTATTTTGATGTGACCAACCTTATTTAGCTGTCTGTCAAACATTTATGTGGATCACACTATATTCACCTTTCCCAGAAGTCTTCTATTTTTTCACGCATCAAACCCGTCGATCGTTCGAGCAAACCCATGGGTTCACTCGAATGGAATTTAGTATAAATTAAATTGTTCGAAGTCTATTCTTTCCTTCAAACGGGTTTACTGCACTGACCCGTGGGTCTTGACACTAATGATCTCATGTCTTTGGTCGTATTGTTTCTTCGTGGATACTTTGGTACCAAACTCAATCAGAGGGGGAAGAGCTTCTCGAACATTGAGCAGCAACACGCCTGATCACAAAGAGACCACGAGGAAGACGAAGGGCTCCATTCACAGGAACACCACCAGACCACCCACCAGTAGCAGCAAGTAAAACAAGATGTCGAAAGTGGCGCCAGTGAAGTGGGCGCAGCGCAAGGACTCCATCTACGTGACCGTGGACCTGCCGGACGTCAAGGACGAGAAGGTCAAGCTCTCCAACACAAACCTCACCTTCAGGTACGCTTGGCTTTTGGTATCTTTCGTGCCTGTGTGTCTATGACGGCGCTCCCTGTATGCGTGTGACTGACCTGTGCGACTGTGTGTGTGAACGTATGTATAGCGGCGTGTGCAATGGGCAGAACTACGAGGTGACGCTGGACTTTTTCAAGGAGGTGGACGTGGACGCGAAGGAGAGCATGTGGGCGAAGACGGACCGCAACGTGCACTTCCACATCGTGAAGAAGGACCAGAGCGCCGAGTTCTGGCCGCGCCTGCTCTCGGACAAGCACCTGGAGAAGACGAACGTGTCGGTCGACTGGTCCAAGTACGTGGACGAAGACGAGGAGGAGGAGCAGGGCGGCTTCGACATGAGCGCGCTCAACGGCGGCGGCGGCTTTGACATCAACCAGATGATGGCAGCGCAGAACGCCGGCATGATGGACGAAGAGAGCGACAGCGACGAGGAGGAGCTGCCGGACCTCGACCCATAGGCAGAAAGTAGCAAGAGAGCGGCAAGAGCTGTCTGTCCACCGCAAGACCCATGGGTGGAATGCGCAAGTGTATGTGAGAAGAGAAGACGCAGAGCGTGCTAACGATGTGCCGATTAAAAAAAGAGGGAGTGAAGAACCTTTCACTTTGTGTCTGTAGGAGCTTGTGCTAGCGCCTTGCCTTTAGATGGCACGATCGATGCCAATGGGGAACCATTGGTGGGATTGAAGCGTTGCGTCACGGGCTTGTTTTGTTGCAATGACAGTGTGCGCAATTTCGGATTGGTTGGTCTTCCTGGTGCAGCAGGCAGCGCTTTGAACAGAGCGGACTTTGCTGCACGTGGTGAGTTGGCTAGTTGCGCATGTGTAAGTGGATAGGCGCATTGCTCGTACTGCAGCAGATAAAGATCTCAACTCCCCCCCACTCGGTGCACAGTGAACTACCCGTACGTTAACGTTAAACAAGTGGAGCTTTCAAGCAACACCATGCCACTCCACCATGCGCCAAGCTCAAAACAAAAACAAAAAATCTTTTTACAACATTAAAGAAATCGCTCATACGCAGCAGCAAAGACGTTCGCTGCTCCACATCTCCAGCCATCCCTGTCCAAAATCCAATACTTGGGGGTACACTTCGTTCCCTTCTTTCTTTTTTCATAACAGTTTCATAAGGAGGCCTGCGTTGCTCTCTCCGCCCCCACAGTTTCTCCATCCATCCAGTTGAAGCGAGTGACTGGTCATGCCGCGAGACAGAAGAGCCCTTTGTCGTCCGGGTGCTTGCGGAAGCGCATGTTGGAGAAGAGGATCTTGCGCACCGACGACTTCCACACCGGCGACTTGCGCTGGTCGCTAATTCCGTAAGAATGGTACAGAAAAAGAAGAAAATGGTTGAGCCACAGTCAACCAATTTCAGTATTCGAATGACGTTATCCGCACGATATGATACGGATTGAGTGGGCCACGCACGCACCTCTCGAGCTTCCAGTTGAGTTGGCTCTCATACTGCTTCTCGACAAAGTCGCAGATCTCCTTGAACGTACCCTGAATAAGTCAATACATCCACACCACCATCATCATTATCCAACAATAATGGGAGATATGAGCCTATGTAAAGACTCGAGATGACTTACTTTGCCGTGAGGAAGCTCGGCCAATGCGTGCGATATCATATCACCATAAGTTACACTCGCGACCGGCTTTCGGTATTCTAACCAGCATGAAAAGAAGGATTTATCAGAGCCAGCATGAGGTAGATAGTTAGCCACATGTTGAGATGGCCACGTACGGTTCTCGGGGATCTCGGTCGGGTCCTGCTCTTGGCACGTCGGGCAGTACCACGTCTCGGGTGGGTCCTTGGACGAGTCGAGGCCGATGCAGCCCATGTGGTACCAGTTGGAGCGGTCGAGGCACTTCTTGTTGTCGCACGCGATCATGTTCCCGAAGCTCGAGCCTTTGCAGACGCAGTAGACGCGCGCCTTGCGCTTCTTCTTGCTGCTGCTGGAGCTCTTGCTGCTGTTGTTGGAGCTCTTGCCGGATTTACCGTTTGAACTGGACTTTGCATCGGAACTCTCGCTCGACGACGGCTTGCGCTTGCGCTGCGAGGACGAGCGGGGGTACTTGTCGTACTCGTCGTCCTGCTCAGCATATGCACACAGATTTTGAATACATAAGCACCTAGCATATCTGTACAACAACGCCAGACTGGCGCACACGCACCTCTAGACGCTCGTCGTCTTCGTCTTCGTCTTCGTCATTCTCGTCCTCGTCACCCTGGTTCTCTTCTTGTTGGTTCGGGTAATAGTCGTAGGCGCCGTCCCGTACAGCACCATCGTCCATGTCAAGGTCCGAGTCGTCGCCATCTTGATCATCTGCTTCATCATCATCGTCGATGACGACCTCCGCCTGCTGTGGCAGATGCTGGCGCGGACGGCTGTTCTCCTTGTCATGCTCGTCTACGGTGTCCTCCTTGTTGCTTCTCAGCTACACCGTGACCGATGCCACGAACACAAACACACAAAACCAGATTAGAGCCTATGTGTTGCAATATCAAAGCAATATCAATGGGCTGTTGGGTGTGTACATACGTAAGACACAAACGACGAGATGCTCGCACTCTCGTCGGCGCGCTGACACGCCTCGTTGAAGTGGCTACGTAAGCGAAACAGAAAATGATACACCCTCAATTAGTGCACGACAGAGCCAGCAACAGCATGTCGATAAAGAGAAGTATGCGCATACGCACCGCGCGACGGCGACCGCCAATTGCTCCTGCGAGCTGCCGGGGATCTCCTGGATGCGGTGGAAAGCCATGTACCGCCGCAGCGCATTTGCCTGCAACACACACATACACAAGATACACATGCGCACTCAGTCAATACGTGCACACTTTGCACACACACACACACGTACACATAGAGCGTTCTTTATGCATCATCCCCCTCGCTGCAACGCACACACAAATCGTACCCGCAATTGCGTAAAGTCGACCGCGACGTTGAGCGGGTACTCGTTGCGCGCGCTGTGCGCATGCGGCGCCAGCGGCCGGCGCGCAACTGCAAACGCGTCGACGCCATCCTCCGCATTGGCAGCGTACGCCGCGCCGGCAATGGCGCTGATGCCCATGGCGCCGCCTCCCCTCCTGTCGATGGCGTCACCGTCGTGCGCATATTGCGGCGGCGCGGGCGAATGCGCCATACTTGCTCGGTTCTTGCGTGCGTGTCGGTCGAAAATGCGCAAATAGATTCGGCGCGCAAGTGTGCGCAAGTGACTTGAGTGAGGTGGTCATTTGTGCAAGTTATTTATAGCATTTGGCTGCTTTGCAGCTTTGCCTGATTCTTTTTGTCAAGTTGTAGGAATTTATCAGGTGCACAAACTGGGCGAAGAGTCGCAGCATCACGATCGATATGGGAAGGCTATGCTTTTTTAGAGAACTTTGAGCCCGTTTCTTGCATGGAAAATGAGAAAGCGGAGCTGATGTATCGAGCTGACGTATTGATTTACAGAGGCTGCTTGAAGATCGAAAATTTCGCTGTGGCTTGCCATTTCTTCCCAGCGAGTCAGTTAGCTTACAGAGTGTACCTATTTGAATGACTGAGTGTGGTGATGCAATCAACGTCCCATAGAATGCGGCATGTTTAACGTAAAAAGCGGCATATTCCAAATTTTACAAACACACCATGAATAGATTGTTTTGCCTCCTACAAACTGTCGATTGCCAGTAAACATTTCTAACGATATCAAAATGAGAATGATAAAATGGAAGCTGGAATGCGCAGCCAAAGCCTGTAGGACAAGAAGGTTCTCTGGACATGCGGACTCCAGAATATTTGGACCTAATAACCGCAACGATGCGGCTGTGGGGGGATTTTATCTGTGCCCGTGGATGTCAGCACTAGTCAAACTATGAGGAATGTGTGGCGACAACCGTAGTGATCGGCTCAAATGACCGTGCATTATGTGTGACTTGGCTCTCGTTGTTACTACTGTAGTAACGTCATGTATAAATGATAATTGATAAGAAGTACAAGCCGATTGTCGATGATGTAAGAATTAACAATATAAAAAACGAGCAGCACAAGTCTTCCTCCTGTCGCGGAGCGCAATGCATAGGCTACGTACTCAGTAAGCTGATGGAACATGCTTACGTCTCGGCTGCCAATAGCCATTCGCTCTCATCTCACCCACTTACGGCTCCCGTAAGCCAATACTCCACCACAATTTCAAAGGCGACTCTCACTGAAATCCCAACTTTTGGTGCTCGTTGAACAGTGGAGGGTTATGATGAGGATGCTTGTTTTATATCACCTTTGTGCCAAAAATGCAGACACCCTGTCATGGCCGCTCGAATGCACTGGACTAGATCTGAGAGTATTTTTGATCTACAATCTGCGGTTGACATGGTGAGCTTTCACTTCACCCAAGATCTACTCAATTTGCATACATTGGTGGCCGAGGCAGGCGCTCAAATGACATCACAGCCAGACAATTTGCTGTTTTGCTTTTGCGTCGTTGGGCTGATTTGATTCATGTCGTTTACCTTTGTTCGAATCAACTAAAAAGCTCTAGCTTTTCCGCAGCACGAGCTGGTGGAGTGCGGCGCACAACTTCCGCCACTCGAGGCGGGATCTCGACCTCGCGGTGGTTGCCGCCGGCGTTCTGGTTCACAGACGCCAACTTCTTCTCAAGCTCTAGGTCACGCTGTCGACGCTGCTCTTCCTCTAGCCATCGCCTTGCGCTAACGCATCACGTGCTGTCTGGCTGGATATGTCATGTCGTCTCTTGTGTCTGGATGTGTCTGAGCGTGTCGAGTTGCTTACTACACTACTCCAAACTTTAGACCTGAAGACGTTACATTTTACTGTAGTAAACTGCAAACAACTAGACCAGAGAGATAACACCAGACAATGAATTCATTCATTTGTGATACTGTATTTGCCTTCTATCCTGCGCATTTGAAAACGATCAAAGGTACCTTCAAGAGCCAGAGGTGTCGTCAATGCACTGCTGTCGTGTAGGCTCAGCCTCAAAAATGGCGTATCGTTTCGGTTCGCTTCCACACGATACCCATACGATACGCGTACTGAGTGACTCGTGAAGTGGCTGGCTGTTGGAATTGTGTTGGGCTGACCTCCGAGTGTCTGATTCTTTTGGAGAGGCCGAACTGCCAATTTCAGGAGCAATATCTTGCGCCTGGCAACCGCAACCAGGACCACACGTGCGGCATCAATCGCCCTTGGCAGAAAGCAACAGAGGAACGGCGTGAGCGGGACCCAACCTTATAGA
>JAADVK010000172.1:0-41173 GCA_023334975.1 Globisporangium sylvaticum
CATGCGACGTGTCACTGCGGGTTGGAGTGATGGCGCGAGCCAATCACTTCGCGGGAACTTTCCACGGGACTTCAAGTTCAAGGTCCTATGGGTTGAACCTCAGTGTACCCAAGGTTTTATATATCAGTTCAGTAGGTTTATCTCTGCATGTGTAGGTTTTATGAATAAACCTCTAGGAGCATTTGAGACAAATTAGGAGTAGCGACAAGAACCATAACAGCTTTTCAATTCAGTCGCAAATTTACCTCCAAGTCCTCAGGTCATCCATCTTCCCTCCAAATCGGGAAACGCTTCCTCAAGACGCACAAGCGTGTGTGCCGTGTTCGAGGGACTGTTGTGAACAGATCCCACTCACATAAAAAGGCTCGATTTGCCATGAACACGCTAGATTTTACCAGGAACCAAAGAACTTGGAGCCTGTAGCGAGAATGGTGGGAGTTAACGTCACCCGCAATCAAAAAACATCCAATGTATGTGTGGCATGTGCATCGAGACGTTGAAGTCGCTCTTAAGAGGTTGTTTTGACTGTTAAGATTTAGCATATTAAAAGGGTAAATGAAATTTAAAAAGGTAAATAAATTGAGCTATAAAAAGGAATTAGCGTATCACCTGTGTGCTGGAATGCGTTCAAATGGTTTGCAGTCATGTATTGTTGTCGACATATCCTTGGCATTTCATCATGGTTTGGGCATCGCCGAACCTCGCAACCGCAGCAATGTCATCAATCTGTGGCACCTGACAAGCAAATTGGTGATCGATAGTGTTGTAAATTCACACTCATCAGAATAGACTGTAGACTAATAAGTCAACCTCCTCCAGAAAAAGGACTCAGAAAACACCAGCGCACACCATTTAGCTGAAATCCCGTTTCTATTGAACATGACTGTTGTCATGTGTAAATTGTGCGGATTGTGTAATTCTAAGCGTTTGCATGTTGTGTGAAGGGATGGCGAAGAGAGTAACCAAGGAGTTGCAAGTGAACGAAAGCGCGACAAGAAGTACAAACTCACACACTCAACTTACAGCATACATACACAGACACAGACACACGTTTACGCGCAGTCGGGTTGGCCGCAGCGCACGCTCAAGCGCGAGGGACACACGGTCAAAGACAAAGCGCAGGCACGGCTCATGGAGTATGAAGGCGTCGCCCCAGTTGCGTGAGGTGCGTACGACAGCGCTTGTGGCCACGCCTGTGACGTTTGTGAGCGTCTGTCCTAACTTTTACTGTGTGGATTGTATAAGAATGGCATGAGGTGATGCGGACAACAGCAGCAACGACCGCATCTTCGTCTCGTGGAGCGCGCTCGTGCACTGCACATTCGTGCGGCGCTTTGGCTTTGGGGCTCGTATCGTCTGTGTGCAATGGTCATGACATCAGAGTGTTGCAGAGCTGTGGGAATCTGTCCTCCCAAGCATGTGTAAGTGTGTTATGATGAAAAATGTACGAGGATGAATGGAGATGTCCTTATTGTCGTCTTGCGATCTTTTTAGCCATTTTTACAGCGAGGTTTCAGAATAGCGCCATTTCAATCTCCGACGATCTTGAACTCTGTCTGGGAGATTCAGTCCAGAAAGTTCTTGCAGCCATCTCGCGGATACTCGGCGTTCTGCTGTCGGGACGAGAGATCCTTGTTCACCGATGTGGCAAAGAGGTGTGTGCGCTTTGCTTTTTACTTTTTGGATCCATACTTCGCGAGGTCATCGACCATTCGCATTTCTACTTGCTTTGCTGCGTTCTGTAGGCCAACAAACCATTGTTCGAAGAGACCGGATCTTCGCTCCGGAGGAGGGCTGACGAAGAACGGAGCAGGTATGAAGTCTTTCATTCTGGTCACTACCAGCCGGACCTTTCTCATGATATCTTTCTCGTGTTCCTCAGGTTTGTACGCGTACCAAAGAGAGCTGCAAAAGTCTTTAAACAAACAGACTGCACGAATTCCACGGGGCTGGGATGGAAGGGTTTTCTCTTTCGGGATGACGCTCGCAGGTGATGCAGCAACGGACGGCTTGGGGGCGATTATGGCAGGGGGCGAGTGTGAGGAAGAGCGAAGCAAGGCTTCGACAGATATCACCACCACCACCGGTGCTTTCTTGAACGGCGACGTGGATGGCGACGGTGATCACGTAAAACTGCGCATCCTGATGCGTCAACCCAAGCACTTCGACGACGGCACTGGAAGAGTGTGCCTATTCCTCAAGAGTTTGTATAGATTGAAGCAGGCGCCTCGGATTTGGTATCTGACGCTGCACAAGCACTTGGTGACGATGGGCTTCAAGCGCATGGCGATGGACGCCGGCGTATACAGACGGAAAGTGGGAGGTGAGGACAATGTATTCCTTACAGTCTACGTCGACGATTTTCTGATTACAGGAACCGACGAGCAGATCGACGCCGTGATCGCAGCGCTGAGCGTCAAGTTCGAGTTGAAAGACGTAGGCGAAGTGAGCCAGCTGCTGGCGATGGTGGTGCGGAGACTTAGCGATGGCTCGATGACGCTGTCACAAGCGGCATACGTCGACATGGTCTTGGCTCGGTTCAAGATGCCGGATTGCAAGCCAGTGATGTCGCCTCAAGTGCTGGGAAACGTTCAAGTGAAACCAGTGCAACCGAACGGAGCGGAGGTGAATCGGAAGGTAGAAAGACAGTAGCTAGAGAGCTAACTTCACTGGGTGTGGTTTTGTGCCTTCAGAGGCTTTCCACATCCGCTACCCGCGATTCCAAACTTAGTAGGAAACAAGTGTGTTCAAGCCTACTATCATTCGGTCACCCAGCTTAACAACGGGTCCAGGCCTCTGAGCTGAAGAGCGGAACCCGAGAGTTCCGTTACAGCACCTTCCCCAGCATCTCCAAAAGTACAGCCCGATTTTCTGCGACACCCTTGACTGTCGTGCGCAGCTTCTCTATCTGTTTGCCTTGGTGTGCGGTCTCACATTGCAGCTTTGCAACGACTTGCGTCGTTCGGTGTTGAGTCTCAAGTGGCCGCTGCATCGCTTCTTGAAAGCTGAAGTAGTTGATTGAGAGCTGGCTCTTCGTGTGGTCTGCAATCCCATTCAACTTGTCCGGATTTATCCACGGGAGATTCAGATTAAGCCACTTCTCATGGAGAATCTTCGGCCAGGTGGACAGAGTTGCAGGATCCTCACCAATTTGCTTCATCGCGCATTCCATAGTTGATATGAGGATGGAGCCGCCATTCGCACCGCTTTTCGACCACATTGCGCACGCTGGATCGTAGTAATCGTACGCTGAACACAGCGCTCTCAAAAGTGATCGGTCATACACGGACAAATATCGCTTGAATAGCTCGAAGTCAGCGCTGTAAAGCTGAGAGATCCGACCTAGGCAAGGCTGACTCTGTAGGTGGTACCCCTCCGCGATCGCTATAAAGACCACCCGGACACAACACGACCCACTCTCTTATCGCCCTTGTCCATTCCGCTGAAATAGAGAAAAACTCGACTGACGGCATCAAAATTGCTATCCTCTTCGAGAGATCACTTCAATAACACTGACCCCAGAGTGAGACAGGGCCTCTGATGTGCATCCACTCGACCCGAGTGACTCTGGAACCGCTCAGTAATCGAATCGCATTCGCCACACACCTTCGTTAGGATGTGTTGACGGTGTTTGGTGACGCGTTTCGGAACTTTGGGCTCACATCCTGAAAAGCAATCATTGGTTGGTAGTGAATGGAAACAGGTTACTCACCACGATGATGTTGGGAGGGCGACTGGGCCCAGTTTATCTAAAGCTCAAGCCGCCGACGGTGATGATGCAGTACATGGAGCGGTTGTGGTCCTTGTGCTTGTCGCTCGGCCACTTCACGACATGCGCGCCTACAACATCAGCAGCACTCCAAGGAAAGAACTAGCATAGAACCACCACGAATGAACCCATGACTGTGAACTCTTGGCTCTCTCTCTTCAGTGAGCTCCCTTACCGTCGGTGACTGTGTCCCAGTGGCAGGAGACGGACGCGTGGACGCCCGCGCCGTTCTTCTGCATGATCAGACAGCTCACTGCCATCACAGATACCGGTTAGAGGTCAGCTTAGGCTCACCTCGGCTATAAAAGCAAGGAGCAACGTACCGATGTACTTGAGAGGCTTGTGCAGCTCGCTGAGCCCGCGCATGGTGGTGTCGCAGATGACGTCGACCCAGTGCGAGACCTTGAGCTCGTCGTAGACCTCGTCCTTGAGGCACGCCTCGATGGCCGCGAGGATGATGCGGTCCACCTCCTCCGCCACGAACGCCAGCTCCTCGGACGACTGCAGATCGCCCGCCATGACTTGCTACCTGCTCCTGCTGCTTGCTGCTCGATGTGCTTACGTGGTGGGGGCTGCTGCAGCTCTGGTCCTGATGTGATATTATGCTTGATACGCGGCTCAGGTCGAGTGCTTCGGCGCGATTTTGAATGCAAAAAGAGATTCGGGAAAGGATCCCAAGCAGTCGCGTCGCTTCATGCGGGAGCGACGACGAGAGCTGGATCGCCGCGAACTCGCTGCTGCTGTTGCCATCGGCGTCCATGGCGTCCTGGGCCGTGAAGTATGCGTCCTCGACCAGTTCGAGCGAGTCCACGAGCGTCACGAATCCCTCGAGCGTCTTCATGATCCCCGACGCTCGCAGCTCGTTCCGTGAAAACACGCGGGAGAATTTGAGCGGCGACGCGTCGCTGCTGGTTTCGCTTGACGCTGCTGGGCTCTGGAACGCCACCACGGCCACGCCCGCGGCATCCACGTCAAAGAGCCGCACCTCAAACTCGATTCCGAGAACGTCCCGACGCGCCTTGTAGTTGCACGAGTCGTATCGCCCTTCCATGACTGCTGCAGCTTAAATGCTCTCTGGCGTCTTGCTATACTGCTGGCTAGGGGCTGGTAGCTTTTGTTTGCGAGTCGCTGAATGGCAATGTAGCAAGACACGAACCTGGTGGGTCGTTTCCAGTTTGTCGGTTCGCTTGTCGTCTCTTTTAAGAATCGGCTATTCCTGAAGTGCGTGGAGCCACATTTGAAAACCCCAAGAGATTGATTGATGGACTTCACGAGCTTCAGACTTGTGTACCAAGCCTGCAAGTCTTTGAGGTCTTGAGCTCTGTCGATCTGTGTGTCTGGTTGATTCGAAGGTCAAGATGGACGCCACCGCCGAGCCGCGCAAGTGCAGGTTCACGGTCCAGATCGACGCAGCGGTGGACGAGCAGGCGTTCGATGCGCCGAGCTTTCGCTTTCGCTTCCTCGACGGCTCGAAGAAGCAGACGTCAGTGATCGGAGCGTCAGGGTGGACGTCTCTCGCAGCAGTTCCAGATCTTGAAGGCAGTGATCAAAGCCAATCATCAGGGCTACTGCAGCCACCAGCAAACGCATTTCGCTTCGAGCACGTCTTTTCCGACGTCAGCATCGCGGAAGCGCTCGCAAACTCGATCGACGACGACCCAGTTCTCTCGTTCTTTTTCTCGGATCACCTTGGTTTGGCTGGGAGCGCAGGTATCCCATCGTCGTCATCATCTTCTCAAGCCAAAGACGCAAAGGGAGCTGCTGGGAATACAAAGAGCGCAGCTCCAGTACCAGGATCTGCCAACCAGAGTACAGCAGACGGCTCAGCAGCAAATCCAGAGCAGCGAGCCAAGGCGTATACTGGCATCTACGATATCGACGTGAGCAGCTTGCTCGCTGGCAAGCTCCAGCTCGAGCAGATCTGGACAACCGGTCGTGAAGCAGACCAGTCAGCAGGCAGTAGCAATAGCGAGTCTTCGTCATTCTGCAGCGTGTTTTCGCCCAAGAAGAAAGCTGGGAGTACTACCACAGCAAACCAGAGTCTGCTATGCATGCTGCTGTACTCCTCTGAGTCTTCTTCTTCTACTGGGCTTCGGTACCTTGCGATCCGCATCATTCTCGACCACCCACTGCTCTCCACTACTCTGGCAAAGAAACTCAACCCGCTGACGATCGCCATCAGCTCTGCAAGACGTCTGCCCGGGGTCACGACCACGACTGCGACGCGCAGTGCCAACTTGAAATCACCACACGCGCCGCTCTTGCAACACTGTGGGCAGTGTACGCGCTGTTCCAGTTCTTTCCCGACAAACTCAGCAGAGGTTCTCATACTGGCGCACTAATCCCCAGGCTTCTTATCACCCCCGGCAAGCCACAGGTAGGGTTCTTTGTCATTGGACTTGCCCTTTTTCAAGACATTGCTGGCGTATGGTGCACTCAACAATGTTGCGTGACTGTGTTTGAACCAACAGGATGAACACGTCGAGTGGAACCACAGCGTGACGTTCCTAAGCTCTCGGTTCAACCGCGCCGAGCTGCTCGACGCGTTGCAGTACGCGACGCTCACCGTCGAGATCCACGATCGCGACCTGACGCAGGCCGACAAGGTGCGCAAACTGGCCGCCAAGTGGGAGGCGCTCCACACAACAGGCGTCGGCATTACCGCAGTCAACAGCAACGCTAGCCGGAGCCTAGCAAGTGGGGACCCTGGTTCTTCTCGGACCACATCGAGCACCACGACGCCTCGTAATGGGTTGAGCCAACAACAGCAGCAGCAAGCGCCAAAGCCCCTCGAGATCTTCCTCGTCGACGATATCGCGAAGCGAGACTGCTGCCTGCTGCTTGCGCGCTCGGGGGAGTTTTTCCCGCACGGCGTCGCCACTTTCTGCCTGAATGAGCTCTTGAACAGCACCAAGCAGCTCGTGGGAGAAGGAAAGACCATAAAGGAAAACGACCGGGTAAACAAACCCTTCATCTCCGCGCTCAAGTTGTCGTCCGACGTGGTTTCGGTCAAGCGCCGAGCCACACCGCTTGGCGCCGGTGTGTCCGAGGACGACGAAGACCCGTTCGCGGTCTTCGACCTCACGCCCGTCGAGAAACTGGTGCGAGAGCCTGGCGCGTACCTCGCGAGCGGCACGGCGCTCTCGATCCACGTCACGCTGCAGCATCCGATCGCCAAGGCTCTTAGAACTTCTAGCAACCAACAAGAGGTCGATAGCACCACCAACTCCGAGCTCGCCTCGGATCCTCACAGCCAGTGTCTCTTCTCACGCATGGTGCTCATTATCCCATACAAAGACACCACGACGCTGGACCAAGTGGCGCGCGTCATGGCGGCGGTGAACCTGGCAGCACTGCCCGGCGTCCCCATTCGCTCGTACCAGATGACTGAAGGTGAGAAGCTCGCGTGTGAGAACGGACAGCTCGACGTCATCACGGGCACCCAGGTCATCGACAGCCAGTTCCGCACAATCTTCCTCGAGGGGCTCGCCGACAAAGGCGTGAAGCTCGTGCACGAGCAGATCCCACGCAAGCAGCAAGCGAATGACCCACAAGGGTACCGCATGTGCTCGAACGACCAGATCCGCTTCACCTTGCGACTATACACGGCGTTCAAGGTGATTGACCTGAAGCGCATCAAGCTCCGGTACCCGCTGCCGATCCTCATGAACGCGCCGGACATCTACATGCGCTCGAAAGTGTCGGAGAACTGCTTCAAGGCGCTCACGCGGCTCTCGGACGTGCGCCACGTGACGAGGCTCGAGGAGGCCAAGGACTTGGACCTCTTCCCCAGTGCGCAGATGCTGCTCGAGGTTGAGAGCAAGTACGGAGAGAGCATCACGCTCGAGGACACCCACGGACATGGCAGTGGGAGTAATCTCCACCACCAAGCAGGCAAAAGCAGTAAAGCTCTGTACTCTGAGGTACCAGCTCCGATCGATGCGGCACCCGAGACGTTGACAGGATCAGCGGACAGCAGCAGGCCGGGAACGAGTGGCGAGCATGCGACGAACTCCTCCTCCAAGAGCTCCAAGCGGCATGCGATGACCCTGAAGGCGCCGACGGATTCCACGAACGACCGCTTCGAGCAGCTCCGCAAGAGTCGCAAGGACAAGGATTTCCTCGCCGAGCGCAAGTACGTTTTTGCTTCTTTCTTTTGCTCCCTCTCAACATTGGCTTCTGTTTGAATAACTCCCACCGTACTCTCATCACTCTTCACAGGAAAGAATCGGATCACGTTCGGTCCGAGTACTCGGAGAAGAAGAAGCTCGAGGAAGCCCTACAGCAGCAGCAGTCCACACTGGGACCGGTGTACATGTACAGCGGTCAGAAGCTTCGGGTACGATTCGTCATCACTTTTCAACGCTCTTTCCCACTTGTATTCGCCTTTGACATTCTCTCGTGTTCTCGGTAGACCCAAGACGCGCTTCAGGATGAGATGCGCAAGCAGCTCGCAAAGGACCACCACGCGACGTACACGTACAGCAAAGAGTTCTAGTCGCTCGCTGTGAGTCTCGTCGACCCGGATGCGCTGCGGCAAACTGAGGAGCTCGAGAACCGCAAAAAGTGGACCACGCAGCGCGGGTTCGTGTACCCGCCGCCTCGGAAAGTTGAAGAGTACTACAAACACAAGGACGTACCCAGTGAAGCGCGGTGCGAGGACCTCCGCGAGCCGTTCGTGGACAACGTCAACCACCCGTGACGATCCACAACCAACAGGAGTACGCTGGGTCCGTGGCGACGCAGTTTGCGACCACGCTTCGCGAGACAGACGCCAGCCAGTTTCTCGCCACGCATCCGTCGACTGGCAAGCCGAAAGACTTTCTGTTCCCGTCGAACACGGATCTGCTAACGCCGCAGGTGAAGAAACACGTTTCGCGGAAGGAGATTGTTCCCATCGCGTCCTCGGAGAAGCAGGGACTCGTCTGGCGGAATGACTGACTGACTGATAGATAGATAGATGATGGCTAACACAGCAACCTTTTCTTGGGTTCATTCATTCACTCGTCAGAATCTCTGTGTTTATCAGGTAACGGTGTATTCGCTGCTTCAAGTCGCCGCAGAGCATCTTCGTACAGCGCTATTCGAGAGAGGAGCAGTCGGACGATCTCGTCGTTTTCATAATCACCAGTTTCCGCATTTTCTCCTTCTTCTTTCTCGGAGTCATAGCTCTCGCTGGCAGCAACAGGGCCCACCCCAACACTCTCGGCATTTTCATCCTTTTCTGTTGCTGGTTGTAAACCATTCAAATTGTTGAAGAGAGATGATGATACTGGATTTTCTTCTCGAAGCGGCGGCGGTCCTGGACTTTCGATTGAGCTTTCTTCGTTGACTTGTCGAGGAGGAGCATCTCTCGTTTCAACAACGCTTTCGTGGACGCCTCGTATATCTTCCTGCCCAGCGAGGTCGTCTACTGCTTCATCCTCATGATCACCACCAGCGCCAATCGTTTCCTTCTCGACTGACTCGCTCGCTCCTTGAGCACCATCGCCATTCTTGTCATCGTTTTCCGTCCCAAAGAAGAAATCGCTGCTCCACGACTGGACGACCAGACTCACGAGTCCGTCCAGGGTTTTCGCAGTCTCTGCAGAGACACTGCTCAGTGAGCTTTGAGTGGAAGATCTCGGTGGGGCTGACGCAGATGAAGACAATGGGGATGGCGCCAACACTCTCGGAGGGAATGAGGAACTCGTAGCAGAGTCAGAAGAGAACGAAGAGTTGGATCCTCGTCGCCACACAGGAATCACTGGACTGTCAATGCTCCGCAGTAGCGTAGAAGCAGCCACCGTTTGATTTCCAGACTTGGATTCGCTTGAATCAGAAATTTTGGCTTCCTCGTCGTGCACCTCGAGCACATCTCCTCGTGGAACGAACTCCTCCGTGTCCACAACAGTAGTTGTCTCTTGCTTCAGTTTGAGGCCGTGACACTGAGAGGACGGCTCCATCTGGGTGGCGACATCTTCATGGTTATCTAGCCGCTGAATCTCAGGCGTTGCTGCGTCACCATTCAAGCTTGCCTGCAAGGTGAGACCAGCCAAGTGGTCCAGGCTCAAGCCGTTCGGATTGATCATCTTCGTCACTCCTTCCCTATCTCCACTCGAAGTCCCAGAGAACAGATCTGCAGCTCTATGCGTCAAGACTTCCACGTCGAGTTGCCTCTGGTCTTGAGAGTGAGATCGATTCTCGCTGCTGAGCTCGCTCAGCGCAAACTGCAGCGAATTGACTTGAGTGGGCTCGTACGAGTCGCCTGCTACTCGCATCGTCCCGCTCAAGATCTCGTCGTCTTCATCATCCCCACTCAGACGCCCAGATACCGCTGGCGATGGGAACTCGTGGATGTAGTCCCTTTGCGGTCGCCGTCGCCATTGCGTCATCATCGGGGATACCGGAGACAACGATGACGGTGTGTCGTATCTCTTAAAGCTCATTGCATCGCTGTCATCGTCGCTGGAGCTCCACCCAAGCCGCTTGCGCACGCGCTCGATCACCAATTCGGCGTCCTCCACTTTGGATTCGTCCTCGTCGTCTTTGTCCTCGTCATCGTCTTGAACTCCTAGTGCCACTGCGTCCGAGTGTCTGTGGGCATTAACATGAAGAGTCGCCCACGACGTAGGGCTTGGTGGCTTCGTGAGATCTCGCGGGAGCGACTCCTGACTTGAGCTCGGCGGCTCCAAGTCCGACGACAGCGAGCTCAACGAGGCAGACGAGAGCAGCAGCAGCGCGTCACTATCACCACCAGCAACATCACCGTTACCAGAGACGCATACGCCCGCAACTGATGGGCTGTGTCTTTCTAAAACCACTGTGGCTGGAGTATCATACGCTTCTTGATGGACTTGCGGCTCTGGAATGTACCGCTCGTACCCGCTCTTGACACTATTGACGCTGCTGCCGCTCACACTCCCGCTCGTCGCCAGACTGCGCAAGCCACCGTCGTCGTCCTCATCACCACCATCATCTTCTCGCCCTTCTACGCCACCTTCACGCACCGATCGCTGGCGAACACGCGACCTGCGATGCGACGGCGAAGACCTGCCGCTCTTCCACCAGAAGTCCTCTTTCTGGACGCTGGAGCGCGCCTCGCGCGGCAGCGGCTGCTCGTAGCGGAAGCGCGCGATGTACCTCCCGATGGTCGTCGCTGCTGCAGCAGGAGCAGGCGCTTCGGGACCGGCAGAAGCAGCAGCAGCAGTAGATGCTGTGCGTGCAGACGCGACTGGGGAGAGCGCAGCGGCGCCACGCAGTCCGCGCGCGCCATGGTGTCGCTCTTCAGGTGCGGCTTTCCGCATTTGCGCTGTTGCTTTTTGCTTTTCAAATTGAAATGCCAATTATTAGGATGTTTATCCTTAACATCCTTAACCTTCTGGGTACTTTTTTGCGTCACCAAAAACATACCAAGAAGTGGTATATTTTTGCAAAGAGTACAAATTACACCATGGCTGACTGCATTGCAGCTCGCACACCAACTTTGGATCCGAACTTGAACCAAATGCACCAACGGTTTTAAGACGAGTCGTTGCTTGTCTGAAAACCGATTTGTGGGAGGGTGATTTTGGTTGGAATGCTCAAACACTAAATGCTCAAGCATTTTGGCAGACAGAATCATTCGATGACTGCAAGAGAATATCACTTGGCTACGAAGTCACGAGGCGAGTGAAGAAGGGACCAACGATGAGGAGGCCGTCGAGTTGATCTTTTGGTAATAGCATTAGTGTGGATTGTCATTGGCATGGCGAAAAAGGAGCGAATGTTCATATACAAAGCAATACCAAGCCGATATATGAGGAATACATTGGTGAATTCACATCCACAAAGCTGACAATGGGTGTGCCACAGTGGCCTTCAACGACACTGCCGGTTCGGTCTGCCAAGTGGCACTTTGAGCAGCAGCCGAGGATGTCGTGTCGGAGCGGCACTTCTCACGCTCTTCTTCGTCCGCGAGGACCTTGAGTCTCGTGATCGCAGCCGAGAGCTCGATGCGCTGTGAAGTGTCGATCTTGCAGAGGTCGCTCACCAACTCCCACTGCTTGTCGCTGAACCCGTCGGGGCGTGGATGGCCATTCCCCTTGAGCAGGCTGCCAACGAACGTCTCGTCATCGTCCAGCCCCCAGGGCTCCTCGCCAGACATTGCTTCGATGATGCACATACCAAAAGCGTACACATCAGACGCGAACGTCGGATCGTCACCGGACTCCAAGATCTCGAGCGCTTTCCATCGCGTCACGTCAGTCAGCGGCTTGAGCGAGAGACTGACGGTTTGCTGCCGGGCAAAGCTGAAGCCAAAGTCAGAGATCCTGGCGCTCCCGTCCCTGCCGACCAGCAAATTCCTGCACGTGAGCTCGCCATGCACGATCTTGTTCCTATGCAGGTATTCGAGCCCAAGCGCAGCCTCGTAGAAGAGCCTCCACATACAGTAGCGCTTGTTGCTTGGATCGCGGAAGTAGTCGACAAAGTTCCCATTTGTGGCATCTTCGCACACAAAGAAGAGCGGCCAGCCCACGTGGCACGCGCCGTAGAGCTTGATCAAGTGCGGGTGGTCGAGCTGCGACCAGATCTCGACCCCTGCAACGAACGCGTTCTGTGCGACTCCGGCGTCCACGAGCAGACGCTTGATGACCACGCGCGTGCCCTTGCCCCACGTGCCGCGGTGCACCGTGCAGTAGGAGCCGCATTTGAAGAAGACCTTGGGGCAGTTGACGTCGTCGCGCGGGATGAACCACTTGGGGATCTTCGGCACCTTCGCCTTGGACGCGCGCGTGACCGTCATGAACGTCTCACGCATGAGCGCCACGTGCTCGGGCGAGTTGTTCTTGCCCTGCTTCTCGATCTCGTACTTGAGCTCGGTCAGCGCCTCCACGAGCGCACCGCCGCGCTCCGACATGACGAGGTGCAAGTTGTTTTTCTGCTGCTCGAAACAGTCGTGCTGGGTCTTCCGGTCCTGCTCCCACTCGTCCTTCCACGCCGACATCTCCTTGATGTGCACCAGGTTGAGCAGCTTGAAGAGCAAATCGATCTCCGTGTGGATCTCCTGCACTTTCTCCGCGACCTTGCGGTTCGACCTCAAGCGCCGGAGCCACGACTTGCGCGAGTGCTTCTTGAGGAAATCGCTAAAGTCTCGGATCACCTCGCCGAACTTTGGAAGCGCCTGGTTCTCGCGCAGTACGCTTTCGTCCTTGATCGTCTGAAGCACCTCCGAGACGAGCTCCAGACGGCGCAGCACGCGGCGACACATCTCCTCGTTCTCCTTCATATCGGAGCAGAAGCGGTGGAACAAGCCGAGCGCCGCGACGGTCGTGTCCATCGTGCTTCAGTGGGGCTTGAGGAGAGATCTGCTGCTGCTGCTGCTGCTGCTGATGCTG
The DNA here is from genome assembly GCA_023334975.1 of Globisporangium sylvaticum. Taxonomy (NCBI): domain Eukaryota; phylum Oomycota; class Peronosporomycetes; order Pythiales; family Pythiaceae; genus Globisporangium; species Globisporangium sylvaticum. The sequence continues at coordinate 13,126 of JAADVK010000172.1, forward strand.
CTGGGCTGGCGAAAACGAGAATGAGCTCCGAGAGGCCAGGGCGGCAACGACCCTGCGGACTGCGGATTTGCGGATTCCCCCATTAAATCCGCGCAAGAACGTTGCAGCACTCCATGTCCAGCATCATTTTCCCAATTGCAGAGGAGCGTGGAACACTTTTTCAACAGTGATCCCCTCTGACATTGTCTGAGCTCGTCTGTATCATTTGTCTAAACATTTCCTAAAGTTTAGGTTAGCCTATGAAAGTTTAGGTTAGCCTATGATTTTTATGATTGTGTTGCTGACAAGAACGTACTCGCCAAAAGATCGGCCTGCTGTCAACATCAACTCCGAATTTAATCATGAGAACAACAGGCATGCGCGCTAGCGTCGAGAGACCTCCACCTGCGGCAGACGCAGCCGAAGAGCCCACGACGCCGCTGCACCCGACCAACAGACGCAACTGGGTGCTGCAGAGCGTGCGCCTGGCGCTGCACCTGGGCGTGATCCTGGCGCTCACGCTGCGCAGCGCGCAGATCGGCAACGCGCTGCATCCGTTCTCGCGCGCGCTCGCGAACGAGTGGATCCATCTGCTCTTCTACGTCGAGACCACCAAGCGCGTGCCGATATGGAGCCACAACAAAGGAGGGTTGCAGTCACATACCCAACAGAAGCAGCAGCAGAACTACAGCGTTGTGCCCGTGACGCTGCCGCACTTCCTGCTGGAGATCGAGGAGGAGATCGCCGCGAACGTCGAGGACGAGTTCTTCAACGGCGGCTTCGCGGCGCGCGCGTCGTCGTACCCCGTGGGCATGCTGTTCACCATCGAAGAGACCAAGCAGCACCTGCACGGCGCGGTTGCGAATTACTTTCAGCTTGCAGACATCGCACTGGACGCGTACATTTTGGCAGGCGGCGACGGTCCAGACGCCAAGAGCATCCCGTTCCCAGAGCTCGTCGTGCGCTACGAGAACGGCACAGAGACGCTGGACGCAAGCGTAAGTGTATTGTAGTGTGTGGCGCATTAGTAGTGGCTTGGTATTCACGTATTGTTGCTGCTGTTTGTTTGACAGTATGTGATTACAGGAAAGAACGAGAGCGAGTGGCCCGAGCCGCTCCAGCGCGATCACACTTCCCCTGTTACGCGCGACTTTTTCGACCGACTGGACGCCATGCAGCTCCAGTTCACTGTCGGCATGAGAGACAAATCGCAGGACGATCAACAGTATGACGATGATGGTGATCATGAGGGAACAACGCAGCGACAGCGTCCATCAGAAGAAGAAGATGAGAGCGGCAAGATGTTTGAGTGGCGAGTGGTGTTCACGTACAATCTGCAGAGCCAGGGCCACCTGGAGGTGGCGCTGAACTACGGACTGCGGCAGCGAGACGACGGCTCGAAGGCAAAGGTCGACCTGGAAGACCTGCCGCCGGTGTTTTTCGACAGCAACACGGCGTTCAACTTTGGTCTGCTCGCGCTCATCTACGTGTACCAGGTATGGCACTCAGTCTTATTGTATCGCTGGATTTCCAATTTGCTACTACCTTGCTTGACTGAACTCGTCTTTGATGATATGCTCTCGTAGTGCTTTGAGTTTGTGCTCAAGTGGATCAACTCCAAGTCCGCTGCTGCGCTGCGGGCATCAAGCTCTTCGTTGGCAGCACAACGCCATCGCCACCAGGTCTGGATCGCTCTCACGGAGGAGGCGAAGGACTTTTGGTTCTGGTTCATCCTGCTGCTCAACCTCGCGACCATGGTCTGCTTCTTCGAGGCGTGGTACCATCCGTACCAGCTCTCGCTTCGCGACGGACTGTGTCTGGCGTTCGCCACCTGCTGCGCGCTGCAGTGGATCAGTCTCGTGCGGTACCTGCGCGTGAACACGCGGTTCCACATCCTCGGACTCACGCTCCAGCGCGGCCTCCCTCGCGTCGCGCAGTTTCTCGCGGGCGTGCTGCCGATCTTTGTCGGCTACGTGCTCTTTGGCACGATCATGTTTGGCGCGCAGGTGCCGCGCTTCCAGAGCGCAGGAGCGACCGCGACCACGCTGTTCTCCGTCGCGAACGGCGACGAGATCCACGACACGTTCAACGCGGTCTCGTACACGCCGTGGATCGGCCAGATCTACGTGTACAGCTACATGATCCTGTTCAGCTACGTCGTGCTCATGGTGTGCATCGGCATCATCGAGGACTCGTTCTTCTCGGCGGTGTTCCCAGCGTCTTGGCCGTCCCTCGAGCAGAGCGAGCGAGAGCAAGAGCAGCGAAAACAGCAGTACAAGCAGAGCAAGCGGAGGGTCCAGCGAGAGATCGAGCGCGTCTACCAGCCAGAAGTAGACGGCGACGACGACGAAGAAGCCGAAGTGTTCTTGTCGCGTGCATAGATGAGTCAAAAAAGCATTTTGCTTTGCGCCTCTTGTGAAAAAAATGTTTTAGTTTACCAGAAGACAATATAAGTTAGATCGGTGTCCGGGATACACTGATCCCAGTGATCAAATTTAGAAAAGTACCGCCTTATCTACATATGCTCATCATTTCTAGCTTGTCTAGAAGCGACTACAGCCTACACGTACACGGTTGCCGAGGCTGGATGCTGGGGATATTTAGTGCACTTGACACTCTAAACGCCTTTGAACACTGCGCATCAATTCAAGGTACGTAAAATATTCAACAAAGACGCCAAGAGCTCTTTCCACTAGACTAGAGTACACCACTGTTGTTTTTTCTCTTCTTCTTCTCAGTAGCTCCAGAGCAGCACACACTTAGAGCAGCTTGGTGGGCAACAAACGGATGCGAGGCAGCGCTCAGGACTGGAAGCCATCGCATTCGACACGCAGCAGTAGCAGCCAGGCAGGGGCGGAAGATCGTCAGCTCACTCTCTCTCTCTTACGCCTGCACTCGGACCGCGATCGAGCCGCCCGCGTCGTCTTCCAGCAGTTCGTCGTCGTCCTGCTTGCCCTTGCCAGCACCGCCACCAACGCCACTGTTGCCACTCGCCAGCGACGAGCTGTGGATGCTCGTGGTCTCCGGCACCATGAAGAGCAGCAGCAGCGGCACCATCTTGGCGGCGCTTCGGACCATCACGGCCATCGCAAGTCCCGAGAAGTTGGTCTTCGAGATCTGCAGGTACGTGCAGAGCCACGAGCCGCCGTAGGACGCGATCGACCACGAGAAGTTGTAGATCGACATGAGCAGCGCGAACATCGTGCCCTCGATGCCCGGCGGACAGATCTTGGCGCACAGCACCAGCGACGGCATGTGCTTGAGGCGCGCGACCACGTCCGAAAGGATCTCGTCGCCAAAGATGAAGAACCGGTCGCCGACGCCGAACGACAGGTTCAGGCGCGACACGAGCACGAACTCGGCGAGCGACACGAGCGCCGACGCCAGCTGGATACGGAAGAACATCTTGCGGAACGGCATGTCGCGGAAGTAGGCGTTGTAGAGCGCGGTCGTGCCCAGCAGTGTGATGCTGCCGACGGTCGAGATGAAGCCCAGGAACGACTTGGAGAAGTGCAGCTCGTTCGTCTTGAAGCTGAACATGGCCTCGCCAATGCTCGGCGGCAGCGCGTTCGACAAAAAGATCCAGAGCATCGGACGCCAGCAGACAGGGTCCACCACCACGGTCGCGAGCGCACGGCACTGGTCCTGCATGGTGCGCAGGAAGCCGCGCTCGCTGTTGACGCGGAACGTCTCTTCGTGCATGTTGATCGAGATCGCCACGACGCAGATCGGGCCGAGCGCCGACAGGAAGAACACGCCCTGCGGGCCGAGCATGTTTAGCGCGTACCCCGAGACCATCGAGCCGAGCACCGAGCCGACCGAGAGCGAGATCCACGACAGCGTCTGCAGGTTGCCCGCCATGTCCTCGCGCTCCGTGCGCGCTGCCTCCACGACCTTGCCGTCGATGACCACGTCGCAGAACGCGATGCCGAGACTCGCGACCACCAGCGCCACCAGCGCACCGTGGTAGCTACAGATTACGCATGCAACAACAGTCAGTCAATTGTTCAGTCAGTACAGGACTTAACCCATATCGAGATGCCATCAAAGCATATGCACTTACTTTGTGATGAGCCCGGGGACCGAGAGCGAGATATACGCGAGCGCCGAGACCGCGCTGAAGATGAGCAAGTACGACTTGCGGCGCGTGCCCCAGATCGGCACGCTGTCCGAGAGCATGCCGTAGATGGGCTTGATGATCCACGGGATCGCCGCCGTGCCGCGCAGCGCCTCCGATTGCGCGGGCGGCAGCGCGAGCGTCTCGTTCAGGTAGTAGCTCGTGCCGAGCGAGCAGAGCGTGCTGCGGATGCCCTGCGTGAAGTACACGAAGAAGATCTGCAGCAGCAGGCTGTCGCCAAAGTGCAGGCGCAGCATCGTCCACCAGTTGGCCACCGCCTGCACGTGCGACACAGGGGACGACGACGCGTCGGATGATGAGGTGGCGCTCTGCTTCTCCAGCAGGTCGTCGTACTCGTCGTACTCGCCGGCCTCCGGGTCCAGCTCGCGAGCCTTCTTGTTGCGGCCGCGGATGCCGTCCTGCAGCGCCAGCACCTGCGCCAGCTCCACCTCGTTCGGCTCGTCCGCCATGATCTCTCGCTGGTCAAAATGAGCTCTTGGTGTTGATGCTGGAGTTTGATGTGTGTCAGTCAAGTCAGAGCGTAAAAGGGAGCCAGATCTTATGTATACAGTCGAGAGTATACCCTCGGTTAGGACACCAATAGTATACGGTCAGCGGTATACGGGTTGATTGATGGGAGTTTGCGGAAAAAGGCATGACAGGTGTCTCAAGTTTGAAACCGACAAATGTGCAAATCTCTTACAAACACCAAGTCAAACTGCTACTACGGTACTACTCTGCACTTGTACAAACCTCTTACAAAGATCAAGTCTACGTGTCACTACTGTACTACCATTTTAGACTTGATCTTTGTATGGGAGTAACATGGAAAGTGAATGGCATTTGCGCTGAGCACAAAGAGCGGCGCGTGTACTGGTGATGAAGCGAACATCACTCTTTGGTAAGAGTGAAGTTCGCTTCACAATCGGTGGAAATTGAAGCTAGGTACAATACGCATGGCTAGGTTTGATGCGGGCGTACTCCGAGGTGTCCGCGCTAACTGTATTTGGCACTTGGTTCGCTCTGACGCGGCGGAGGTAATCTTGGAGGAGGCGAATGTCCTTGTCTTCGAAGCCGAACATGTGCCCCGCGTCACTTGGTCCCACCGAGGGCGGAACACCAAGTTCTAGCCGAATTGAGCGCCAAGTTAGACAGATCATTAAGATCGGCAGGATGATGTAAATTTTCATGTAGTACTTTAAGAAGTTGGCACAGTACTTCTTTAAATCCAGAGCCGCCTTTTCTTCTGTTGCTCTTTCCCAAAAAAGAGCCTCTCAAATTCGTTTTTGTTCGACTCTCTTAAAGCCGCTGGCTCCCTGTTGCTTGGAAATTGGGTAAAAAAAGTGGTTCCAGTTTTAAGCAAAAGTGTTTCTCTAAAAGTCGGTGGTTCCAAATCAATGAAGATGAGGATGTGGAAGTGGTTCCAGCGTGTTTAAGCGAGAGCCCGCGAAAGAAAGGGGAAGTTCAATCAAAGGCAAAAAGCTTTGCCGAAAAGAAAGGAGAACAAGGAGGAGGAGGCGAGCCATCTCGATCGACCTATACGAGTGGTGCGCGTGTGTCTACGTACGTCCTCAGGTCTGCCGCCATGCACTATGACTACATCGGCGCGCTGGAGGTCACGTACGGCAACGCGCTCGCGGCCGGCGGCGGCTTCCACCGCGTGACGACCGCCGAAGGGAGCGCCGCGGAGGTCACGCCAAACACGTATCTCTGGTACAAGCTCACGACCAGCGTGGGGAACAGCAGCGGCAGCAGCAGTATGAGTGGAGGTAACAGTAGTGCGAGCGGGCGACTGAGCCCCGCGGCTGCGGCTCGCAAGCAGCTTCCTGCGAGCTCGTCTTCGGCGACCAGCAGCGGCAGCGATGGAGTAGAAACGGTGCGCGGCATCACGCAATTGCGCATTGAAGCGGAAGACTGGTCGCCCCCGCCGGGCAGCGATTTTTCAGCGGAGAGAAACAACAGTAGCAGCAGCAGCAGCAGCAGCTTACGCGACAGCGCACAGGGATCCAGGAGATCGAGCAGAGTGAAGGACGTTGCGCCGAAGTGGACAAGGATGGACAAACCGATCGACCGCCAGCGAGGGCTCTTCGTGTGGTACCAGAATGTGGACTGGCAGGGGCCGCCCTCTCCGTCGTCTTCGGCGTCTGTGTCGTCCGCCACGTCGTTGTTGTCGCCGCCGGCATCATCGTCGTCTGCAGGTGGTGCTACCGCTCCGAGCAGCTCGCCCAGAGTGTCCAACTATCCGCTCAAGGAGATTCGAGTCGTCCGAGATGTGAAGGACATCCCCGAGGGGTTCGAGTATTTGCCCGACCCGATTGTCAGCAGCTCTGGCTCGAATGGAGGAAGTGCGTGGCCTCTTTTTTACCTTGCACGTACGCTTGCTTTGCTCGCACCTGTTTGCTGACCATTGTGCCGATATTCGTTGGTTTGTATTTCATGACAGAGGAGCTGCGGACGTATCTTTGCTATCGACGCCTGAGCCAAGAAGATTTCGCCAGCTCCAAGTGGTCCATCACGACTCAGAAAGCAGGCAACTGGATCGAAGTGAAAGACATCTCTGCAACAAAATGGAGCATCGGTCAGATCATCAGCATCTCGCCGACAGAGATCCGCGTCAGCATCTCAACGTGGAAGAAAGGCCGCGACGAGTACCTCGCGCGCGCAACGTGCCGCAATCGCGTCGCGAAGCTCGGCACAAACGTGAATCTGTACATGTCTCCGTCGTACCCGTTCACGAGAAAGCAAGGAAGCATGTGGAACGTGGGACTGAAGGACCTCCAGCAAGCGCGTGAGGATTTTGACCTGTTCTTCTACGATCTGGACAACCACGAGACGTACTTGCCGCGCCACTTGATTCCGTTCGTGGAGAAGTCGCTGCTCTGCATGTTCTTCTCGAGCGAGATGGCAGAAGACATGAATTCGTTCCACCAGCACGTGCTCAAGAACCTCGTCGCGAAGCTCCTTAGCAACGACACGTCTCCTACAAGTTCGGACCCTGTCATGATGCATCTGCTCGCGCTTCTTCGGATGATCTTGAACGGGCACAACTCGTGCATGTACTTTTACATCAAGTACCCCGGCACCTACTCGGCGACGAAGTACCAGAAGCTTGTCTACACCTCATACCTGGCAAGCCCTGATGTGCTTGGCACTATTCCGTCCCGTCACCCGTGCCGCTCGTTCTACTTCGTAGACAACGTGGATCTGTTCCTCCAAGCGGGCGGATTTCGCGTCATTCTGCAACGACTCGCGCTTCGTGAGATCGCGCTGAGGGAGGTGGCGCTCTTCTGCTCGTTACTTTACCAGGCAAAGCCCTGCTTGGTGCAGCACAAGCGCCGACGAAGCTCAAGCAGTAAGCGACGCTCGACGTCGTCTATCGATACTCAGGTGGAAGATTTCTTTCGGGATTTTCTGAACGCGACGTTCGCTCGTCTTCGCCGAATGAATGGCGAAGAACTGAAGGATGACGACGGGCTCGTCGACCACATTGTCGGCATGCTTGATATGCTGTATCGCGATGGCGTTTTGCTCGGCGGGTCGAATGGCTCCATCTCGGAGTCTGATCCAGACGAGTACAGCGGGTATGAAGGTCCAAGCTCGTCCGTATTCGATGTGTTCTTCGCTGAAGCAATCGAGGTGTTCCACTTGGACCTGTCCAAGAAGTTCATCTGCTGCCCGTTTCTCGCCCAGAGGCTGCTGGGAATAGCGCGCTTGAACGATCTGATTGCCATGGCTCAGCGAAGAGAGGATCTTCAGAAAAAGACGAGCTTGGGGATGCGGCGCTCCTCTTCTTCTGCAAGTGGGTCGTTCTTGGGTGGCAATGGCGACTTCTCGTCGTCGTCTGCTGGAAACCCTCCAGTTGCAAAGTGGCTTCGTGTGAAGTACGTTGTCGAGTGGCTTTCGACCTCGGATGTGCTAGAAGTCATCATGGGCGACAAAGACACTTGCGTGAAATACGAGCTCCAAGAAGGAACGCACTTGGAGATTCTGAAGCGCTCGAAGAAGATCTACGAGTTCGTCGCAGCGAACGGTTTGCTGAATGAGAAACACATTGTGCTCTTGTGGAGAACTGGGATGAATCAGCTGCGTTCCGGAAGGAAAACAGTGTTCGACATGCTGATTACTCTGTGCGGAGTCATTTCCGCTGACTTGATCGATGTGGTGATGGTGCTGCTCACCCAAGTCCCTCTCAGTGAGTACGACGAGCTCTTTACCCAGTTTGTCAAGCGCATCATCATGATTGCGTCGAAGCAAGTTGTGGAAATCGAAGCGTCTGGGACGAAGAAAACACTGAGCTCTCTGGTTGGTGTTACGGGCGGTTCAAAGCTGAGCTCCAGCGCTCAAAAAGACGTCGATGTGCTGAATAAAGTGGTGAATTTGGGATGCTGTCTGCTGTGGAATGGCATCTTGGATGGTCACGATATGAGCAGTAGTGACAGTCCGGCAAGCTCGATAAGACCCGCAATGCGCTCAGAAGTGGAAACTGTTCTCGCTGCATCGCTAAACTACATCCAAAAGTTGTGGGCTGCAGCGAATTCGTCCTCGCCATCGTCGAAAGAGCAGCAAAAGCTGCTGAGTGAGTACCTCAAGAAATGCGCCGACAACATCAAAAGCGGCGTGCTTGTTGAAATATCGATGAGTTTGATCCAGAGAGTTGCAGATGGCTACGGAAATGAAGCAAGCTCAGTGTCGGCGCCATCTTCGATTGGGCTTTCCTTACCAAGAGCTGCATCATTTGGCTCGTCTCGCACCAGCGCTTCGCCGAGCGACTTGCTGAAAGATCTGAATTCGAAATTCGGGATCACTGTGGTCGTCGCTGAAGAAATCAAAAACTACATGGCGAACTCGCGAGGCAGCAGCGACTTGAGTTCCCATGAGCGCTCGATGCGAAGACGGTTGTCTTTTCTTGGCTATATCGTGACAAGATCAGAAGTGGAGTTGTCGTACTCGTTGATGGAGCAAGTTTGGGAATGCTTCAACGGCGTGAAGAATTCGTCCGAAGAGCGCGAAGTGTTCTTTGAATGGTTTACCAGCGTGATCCCCGACCCGAGCAACTTCGTCCACCGCGCGTATTCCGGCAACAGCGCTTTTGCGAGCTCGGTTACGACTGAAATCTATCTATCCCTTACCAGAAAGCCAGAGACGCTGGATCAGAGTGACATCGGCATTCATTTGGATGTGAAAAACATGGGCAAGCATGCGTTTTGGGCGTTCGAGCGCTTGTTCCGGTTGATCAACACAAACGAGCGTGCCATTTCTAGCACCGGTGCAACTGGCACGAGTCAACGCACATTGAGTGTCGGTGCTCCAAGTCAAGACGAAGCGAAAGGGAAGTTTGTGGTCGAGTCTTTTGATCTGAAAGGCTTAGAAACCCTGTACGAAATTGCGCTCTGCGCAGGAAGCGAAGATGTCAGCCAGGAAGCCATCAACTACCTGATCTACCTCCACATGCACGTTGGATCGAAGCTTGTTCGGCGGGAAGTGTGGGCGGACTACATCAGAGGCTGTTTCGAGCGGCTGGAGCAGAAGAAGGCATCTGATATCGATGAAGAGAACGCCGAGCAAGTGCATCGCCTGTTGGTCTTGCTTGGAACCTTTTTGTTCCAGTCTGTGGTCCAATCCAATGAAGCCTTGCAATCCGGAGGTGGCGTGAAAGATGGACCAGAAGAGCTCGTCGTCCACGTGAGAACGCAGGACGGACGATCAGCAGTTCCGTTTCGTTACCAGCTGCGACGGACGTCCTTGGTCGGAGAGCTTCGAGACCGAGTCGCGAAGGATACTGGACACCCGGCGGATCGAATTCGGATCGTGAACGAGTTCAAGACCAAGCTCACAGCACAAGGGCATGACAAATTCACGTTGGAAAAGGCTCGAGTTTTCAGCTCAGCTTTGCCAAGTGCACTATCGTCTACGGCGAAGATCTCTTCAGCTAGCACGGCTCCAGTCTCAAGTAACGGGCAACACAAGCGAGTCAACTATGTGGAAGCGATCATGCTTTCGAAAATAGAAAGCGACACGGTCGGTCACGTGCAGCGACCTGCTCGAGAGTCGAGTGGGTCGGTGGTGAAAAATACCGCGGGGGGAGCCGTCGCAGGGGCGGAGAACGACTGGCTTGCGCTGAAATCGGATATTTCAAGCAACGCGCGATACCTTCAATTGCTGTTCGCTCTTCTGTCGCAGCGAGTGGAAATATGCGAGGAAGCTTGGAAGGTGTTAAAGCTTCTTGCAGCTGATTCCGGGATGGAGAAGAGGACGCGGACGCTAAACGATGCGCTTGGGATCGATGGATCGATTCGGGCTTTCCCAGCGTCATTTGACTGGGATGCGATGCTGGATTTGTCCTGTTCGCCAAAGTTATTGTACCAGCTCGAGCTGGTCGAGCGCTTTGCTGTGAGCGGCGATGCGCGGCCAGACGCTGAGCTCGCTGACGACGACGAGAGTACTGTACGCAAGAGCACGAAAGGAGTGGATGGTATGATCGGTACAGTGAATCGATGGAGCGAATCTTTCCTGAAGCTTGGAGGAAAGAGCCACCTGCAAAAGTTCGTGCTGACGTGCAATCCGCGTGAGCTTGTTTCCCAAGGATCTCTGTCGGTGATGTGCATGTCCAAGCTCCTGAAGCTGCTTCGACACTTTGTGCTCGTGGAGTTCAGACTAGCTGAGCAGGATGAAGAACCATTGACTGGTGACCCTGAAGACCTTATGCACCAGCTTTTGGAGATCCTCAGCAGTTTGAAAGCCTTGGAGGAAAATCGGACCGACTCGAGAACATCATTTGCTGATGAAACCCAGAGTATTGCACCGTCACAAGATGTTCAAGGTGGCGACGCTGAACTGGCGTACAGTCGGCCGGTACTAGAGGATCCAGATAACATTTTCGCGTTGCCCAGCGAAGCCTATTTGATGACAAGAACGCTGTCGTTCATCGCCACGTGCGCCTTGACCGCTGCACGGGATGCGCTACCACTACTTGAGAGCTACCCTTCCCACGGCCAGATTTCCCTGAATTGCCTGGTCAAAAGTCGCTTCAAACCGGTAAGGCAAGAGGCGGCGAGCTTGATCGCCGCGTTGTCCACGACACGGAACAAGATCGAGCAAGATCGAATTGCGTGCTGCCACTATTTCCTGAAACTGCTGAGCGAGTACGACGGGCCAGTTTTCGACGAAGAGTACTACAACGTGTTTACACTGCTCGTATCAAGCGCCGATACTCTCTCCGAATTCGCGATTCTGCCGGCTTGCAGAACACTGTGTCGGCGAGTGAAAATCTTTTCAGTATCCGATGACCACGCTGCTGGAAGTCCAACCTCTTCGTCACGCGACAGTACAATTTCCCCATCCGTCTCGAATCAAGACTCTGGATCTCCTGATTCGCTTCTGGAAGCGCTTTTGTCGACCCTCCTGGCGATTTTGAAGCGTATTCCTGCAGTGCTTGCTGGAAGACTCGACGTTCCGTACCGCGGCAGGAGCTTGCGAGAAGTCGTAGCGTCCACGCTGCATGAAGACGAAGGAATCATCGACGAGATCTTCCACAAGTGCCTCTTTGCAACCCCCGACAACTCTCAGGGGGGAGGAGATCAAGAGGAGACTGGTAGTATCGCCGCTCAAGCACCGTCGTCGCAATACTACCTCCAGAAGCCAAAATGTCGCAGTGATTCCTCTCGAGAGGTGGCTTTCGCACTCCTCACGGAGCTCTCCCAGGAAAACACCTCTGGATTGCGGTATCTGCTTGAGCAAATGTCGAATCAGCACTCTCTCAGAGCGCCGCCAGTGCCGAAGAACCTCTTGACAGGACCACCACTTTCTGCTTCAAAGCGGAAAAGCGCCAAATCAGCTAAAGAGATGGCATCCAGGTACCAAGTGCTAGAGCGCGCCAAGTACGTGGGCTTGAAGAACCTCGGGTGCACCTGCTACATGAACTCTACGATGCAATCATTCTTCATGATCCCGCGATTCCGTCGGCAAATCCTGCGCTTCAATGCCGAGTCAGGTTCCAGCATCTCAGCTGCTGGCTCTGGCGAAGAAAAAGGAGTTCTCTACGAACTCCAATCGCTGTTTGCTCACTTGGAAGGCACAGCCAAGCCGTACTACAACCCGAAGAGCTTCACTTCGGCTCTGAAAACCTGGGATGGAGAAAGCATCGATGTGAACGTCCAGCAGGATGCAAGCGAATTCCTGACATCGTTCTTCCAGCAGATTGAGTCCGAGATGAATGGCGTGGGAAGCGGGCATGGCGATGAGAGCATTCTCAACACGTTTTTTGGCGGCGTGTTCAGCAATGAGCTCGTCGCGGAAGGAGGACGATACAGTGAGCGTGCAGAGCCGTTCCATTTTATCTCGGTGCCAGTTCGCGACCGCAAAAATCTGAAGGAGTCGCTCGATGGATGGGTGGAAGGCGAGAAAGTGAGCTACACGTGGGAGAAGAGTAGCGAAGCAGATCAAGATGGTCAGCAACAAGGAAGCGAGAGCATGTCGGGCGAGAAAGTGACACTGGACACGCACAAGCGAATCTCGATTTCGAAGCTGCCGGACCAACTGATCATTCATCTGAAGCGATTTGAGTTTGACTTTGAGCGTATGCAGCAGATCAAGCTGCACGACCGGTTTGAGTTCCCCATGGCGCTCGACATGTACCCGTACACGAAAGAAGGACAGGAAGAGAAGCGAAAGCGATCGTCGTCGGTGGCGTCTCTGGTTGGGGTGACTGAAGATTCGCCAGACGGACCGAAATCTGGTGCCAGTGATGGTCGAACCACTGCTCCAGAGTACTCTCAGTACGAGCTGGTCGGCACAGTCGTGCACATGGGGACTGCGAATTCAGGGCATTACTATTCCTTCCTGCGAGAGCAGGATACGGGAACCGATGCCAGCCAATGGTTTGAGTTCAACGATACTGTCGTGAGCCCGTTTGACCCGCAGCAGATTCCGGATGAGTGCTTTGGAGGCGAAGACGACCGTCGAGGATTCGCATCTGCAAGAACGTCGTCGGCTTCGTCTCTCTCGTCGTCGTCGAGCCCCACGCAGAGAATGAAAACTCGCAGCAGCTTTATGCTCTTTTACGCGCGTAAAAAGCCAAAACTACCTCCACTCCTTGGTCCACCGAAGGAGCGCAGCTCGGGAAGCGATTCCTCTGGTCCTCTGAGTAACCCGATCAGTTTTGCAGCGTGCGGGCTTGTGCTGGCATTTTGCGCGAAGCTCAAACGAGCGTCGCGATCTCGACTGGAGAGTCTACGGAGCGTGGCACAGGTGATTGCTCCTGAACCGATTCGGAACCTCATCGCAATGGAAAATCGACTCTTCTGGAGGAAGAAGTACTTGTACGACGCGCGCTGCCTGAGCTTTACGTACGAGATCATCAAATCTTGCCTTGTTGGGCTCGATGGCAGCAATAATGCATCAGAGCTCCCCAGATTCGAGCCGACAGAAGCACGACTCGTGGCGTTACAGACCGCCACGAAGTTTGTCTTTGGGACGTTGTGGCAAGGCGGAGACGTCTCGAAAGTACTCGAGTGGACTCCAGCACTACTCGCTCTCTACCACACCGAGTTTGATGGATGCTACTGGCTGTTGAACACACTGCGAGCAAACGAGCAGCTGCTGTTGGATCTGCTCGTCTTTAACGAGCACACAGAAGTGCGGGAGCTACTAGCGAGTGTGCTATCCGAAGCGATCGCAACAACATCGAACTTGGAGTTTGAAGAAGACTCGAGAGCTGCCAAGTCTGGAGATTCAAGTGCGGTAGCGACTGGGCGTGATACGTCTAGAAGCGGAGGAGGTTCAAAGAAGCTGCCAGCGTCGTTCGAGTTCATTTTCTTCCTGATCCAGCTGATGCCCGCGCTTTTGTCCGTGCCAGTGCAGCACCATCGCCAGTACTTCATGACCATCTGGGACTTTGTCCAGACAGGTCGAAACGAAGGTGCCTTCCTGGTCGTGAACAGCGTTGTCGGCGCGATTGTGGCTCTCCTCACCGGTCTCGGCAACACGCAACCGTTGCTCCAAGGACAGCTGAAGCGATACAAGAGCAGGCAGATCCTCAAGAGCATCGATCTGAGTGTCACTGTGCTGAAGCTGCTATCGGTTCTGATTCGGTGCAGCTTGCCTCCAGCGATGGACGTCGGGAAGAATTTCCTGCTGCCTCCAAATATGGCGCACGACCACGTGGATCTGACAGCATCGGATCACGAGGTGTTGCTGAATGAGCGATTTATCACGTTGCTCACCCAGCGTGCGAGTCGGTACTCGAAGGAGACGAAGCCCTTGGAGCAAATCGTGATTCATCTCTGCTGGGAGAGCCGCAAAGTGACTGGGATGGTGATGGACAAGATCATGACTGGCATCGAGTTCGAGGACCACCACGACGTGAAGCCGTACTTTCGCACTTTCAACTCGATCCTGAAGCTCCGCGACTCTCTGGCCAGCGAGCGTCTGACTGACGGGATGACGAAGCTCATCGCCGTGATGGCGTCGCAGCAGCGATTCTACAAAGCGACCGAGATATCGATCGATATGCTCACACGCTTGGCGAAGCGCCACAGCAGCGTTGCCAGGTGGCTGCAAGAGAACCACATGAGCTGCGCGTGGATGGAGAAGTGGCTCAGTGGACATCGCGGCGCCGAAGGGTTCTTGCAGCAGAAGCGCACGGTGCTCGTGAAGCCCAACTCGACATCGAACTGGGCGAACGTGAACGTGACAGGCGCCAGCTTGATCAAGACGATCGACCGAACGGTCTCGAAGCTTTTGCCGCGCATCCGCAGCATCTTGGACCCGCAGGCAGCAATGGAGACGTTCTACGACAGCGACGACAACCCGGCGCGACTCGTGGGTAAGCGCATTCGCGTCAAGTGGGCGAAAGACAAGTGGTACGAAGGCAGTGTCGAGAGATATGACGAGAGCTCGTACGAGCACTTTGTCGTCTACGACGACGGCGACAAGCGAAGCTACCGGATGTCGGAGAAGCAGTTCTACGTCGTCGAGAGTTCGGGGAAAGTGTCGCCACCTTTCAGTGGAGAGAGCAGTAGCAAGAAGAAATAAAAATCGTCGAGGATGGTGCAGGCAGCGACAACAGCTTGTAGTCTGCCAGCTTCAGCTTCAGGGATTCCAAGATGCCGTCGCGACTGTGTTGACGTTGAGGTTGTCTCCATGGACAGGCAGGCAGGCGGACTGATAGGGAGGTACATGGAAAAAGCAAAATGGTGCGTTTGTGTGTGATGTATGTAGGCTTCTAAAACAGCGTGAGCCGAAAGAAAAAAATGCAGAGTTCAAAGAAAAGCGCGCGAGCACCTCTTGTTGTATAGATTGTGGTGCATTCATTGACCACAACTCTGGTTGGCAGGAGCAAAATTAGACCGCCAGCCATCCCCCCACTCGAACGATAGCGAAACCTCTTGGTTGAGAAGACAAAGCAACAGCAGTAGGATCACTTCGGCTCATCCAGCCAGTCAGCGTGACGACAACGCACTTGCTCCTCCTCGCTCCTCGTCGGGAAGAATGGCGGTAAGCCCTCCGAAATGCGCGATCAACATGGAGCAGCGGCTCGCGGCGCGACCAGGAGATCGACGGCCTGCGCGTGTACCTGATCAAGTACAATCTCTTCCCGCGCAACCGCGGCCCGCACAACTCGCCCATCCGCATCGAAGAGCTCAAGGAGCTCGTCAAGCACTGGAAGCTCCACCGGCAGCGCGGCTTCTGGCGCGACCACCCGGGCAAGGATGACCTTGTGCGAGCGCTCTTGCAGCACATCCGGAGCGAGGCAGCGAGCAAAAGGCGGCGTTAGGAAGCCCAGGAGAAGTATCGGAACAAGACTCTGGGGGCTGGCGGGGACTCGGAGGTCGGCACAAAGCACCGAGACTTCACCATGATCTTCGGATCCACCACGCCAGACGATGCGAACGATCCTGAAGGTCTGGGTGGGACGGGGGACGCGGACAAGAAGGCACTGCTCAAGAAGAAGAAGAACTGCGGCGGCGACCTCTTCTACCAGCGCGGCGACTACGACGAAGGTATGATCTACTTGTCGCGCATCGACCGCGGCAAGTTCCGCTCCGAGGAGCGCGATCTGCGCATGGAGCTGCTCACAACGTGCGCGTCAGCCCCCATGCCTCTCGACCAGCTTGTGCGCATGGGGAACGACACTGGGAACAATTCGGGTGGTGGTAGCCCATCCTCAGCAGCTTTGAGCCCCAGTCGTAGCCTGAGTGGACTCGGTGGCAGCCAACTGGAGAAATCGCCTTCGTCAGCCATGCTCTATCATCAGATGCTGGATCTCTCCAGCAGCAACAGCAACAATTTCAATAGCATGATGAGCACGAACATGCTGACGAAGGAGATGAAGCTCAAGAGCGTCGAGGGCTTGTACAGCATTTCGTGCCACAAAAGCACCGAGCTGCAGATCATCAAGGAAGGCGCGCTCGCGACGGTCATTGGCGTGCTCAAGATGGACGACATCGCGATCCGCTTGTTCTCGGCTGCGACGCTTTTGAACCTCACCGTCACGCCACCGCCGACATCCTCGACGACGATGCACAAAGCCTCCAGCGGCAACATCTCAGTGCTTTCACTCACAGGCAAAGAAGTGTACGCGAAGATGATCGACGAGGGCGTGATCAGCGCGCTGCTGGAGCTCTCGCACACCCCAAACACGACGGTCAAGTCGCTTTGCGCTCGCGCATTGTTCCGGTTCACGGTGGACGAATCGCACCACTTTCGCATGGTGCACGAAGGCTCGGTGGTTGCACTGACGCAGCTCATGACGTCCGTGCAGAGTGAAGACGTGAAAGAGGCGTGCATGAACGGACTCGTCAACCTCGCAGGTGTACCGCGCGCGGCGACCTGCGACTCGATCTTGAACACGCTCGTAGCACTAGCGAAAACGGGGGAACCAGATCTACTGACTGCGTGTGGACGCGCGCTGCTCAACCTGTCGATCCTCCCAACCACGCGCTCGACAATGGTCGAAGAAGGCGCGATCACAGCGTTCAGTGTGCTCGTGACGCAGAAGCAAATGGTGCTCTTCGAGACCATTTCGTGCATTCTCTGCAACCTCGCGGCGATCAAGACCAACCAGGAGCTACTCGTGAAGAACGGCGCGCTGGTGATCGTGATGGATCTCCTGGACGGCGTGCAGATGGCGTTCGAGCGCGTGAGCGAAGACGGAGACGAAGACGCAGAGAACGACGGCGATGAGGACAGCAGCGCGGCTCCTTCTTCTTCAGCATCGACAACGAATACCAAAGGCCCGTCAGTGGATCCGGACCGAGAAGAAGCGCTGGCAGCAGCGACGAACCTGCTCACGCGGATCCGCAAGAACTGCGCCAACAACCTCGCGCACCTGTGCTGCAACCCAAAGATCCAGGCGCGTGTCGTGAATGCAGTGAGAGGCGAGGATTTCTGCTACCACTGCGTCGTCGTGCTTCGCAATCTATCGCGTCACGAGCCCAGTGATGCACAACTATCGCCTTCAACAATATCGCCGGTAACGCAAGCAGCCACCACCACTGCAGTTGCTGCTGCTACCACGAGCTCGAGCGCAAACGACGTGAAGAACCAGCGCATCAGCTCCCAGGCAGGACTCGTGCAGATCGTGCTCATGCTTGCGCAGACGACATCGCCCGAGACCTGCGAGCACGTGATCGTGACGATCCACAACCTCGCGCTCAACAAGCGCTGCCGCCCGCAGCTCATCAAGCACGACGCTGTAAAGGTGCTGCTGCGCCTCGGCACGAGCGCCACGACGGCCACGAAGCGCCACATCTGTGCGCTCGCACTGCAGTCGCTCTCTAAGCAGGACCCTGCCGATGATCCGCACGTTGCGAACATTATTCAGGAAGGCATCGTTTCGGCAATCGCGGCGCTCGCTGATCAGCACCAGCACGACGTTCTCGCCAGCGCCGCGGGCTACGTGAACGCTATCGTGGTCGCGAACACGAGCGCCTATTCCTCATTCGCGCCATCTGCGACCGGGGGGCTGAGCAAAGGTGCTGCTGCTAGTGGTGGCGACATCTGCTCGCTCAACAAGTCGGACAACCAGTCGATTCCGCAGAAAGGAGCGCCGCCGGACTGGGCAAAAGTGAACATTTGCAGCCTGGCACCGTGGCAGGAAGTCGAGAGTCTCGTGGAGAGCGCGTCTCGGCAGCATGGCGACAAGGAGATCCACGACGACTCACACTCGGACGGAAGCGACAGCGACGCCGAAGACGCAAACGATGCTCAACTGAACAACAGGAAGTCGAGTCCCAGAAAGAGGCTCGCGGTGGCGTCGCCAAAGATCGGAGTTCGCGTGTCGGTGAAGAATTCGTCGGCCAGCAGCAGCAAAGTGACGACGACAGCAGCTCCGAGAGTTTGCAACGCGGACGTGGTGCTCGGGTCGCTGGAGATTCTCGTGGACCCGAAGATGGACAAAATCAAGGTTAACGTGGACACCGAGCTTGCGTTACGACGGTCTGCCGCAGGTGGTGGTGGTGGAGCGGACAACGAGCTGCCGAAGCTCCGACCAGTGACTGCGCCGGATGGTGGCGAGGATCTCGCAGCTTTTGACGCGCACGACGGAAAACCCAAGAAGCGGCCTTCTTCTACGCTGACCCAGGTGCGCCACGACGCCACCGCCTCAAGCCGAGCTTCAGTATCAGCTGCCGGAACTGGTAGTCATCATCGCTCGCTGTCTGTCACCATGTCGACAGCGTCGAGTCCGTTGAAATCGCCAGCAGTGACGCCAAAGCGGCGATCGCGGGTGCTGGAGCCGCTCGCGAATCTGTCTTCTCCTGGCGCGTCGTTATCCTAGGAACAGGATGAGCTTGTGAAGCATGGATCCATAGAACACTGAGGTAGTCTAACAAGAAAAAATCACGTATTGGATACACCCACCTACCCACCTACCACCACACCTTCTTCCTCTATCTTGATCTTGACCGTCTGCTGCTGCTGCTTCCTCACTTGACGAGGAACGACTGCACGCCGCAAAACCACCGGTCGCATTTGTAGCGTCCCTCACGCTCGAAGCGCTTTTCGCACTCGTCTTTCGACGGGATCGCCACGGACGGACACGGACCGCGCACCTGGTACGTTACTGGGAACATGTACGCCGGCGTGCCTTCCATCACGAAGCGGTCGAGCGCCTGCACTCTGTTGGTCACCATGTGCTGCTCCCTCACAAGCTTCATGCCAGCTTTCCGGATGCGGTCCACTTCGGCGTGGTTCGCGGGGTCCAGCACCCAGCGCATGACGGTCTCGGGGTCCGAGCGGTCGAAGCCCACGTAGTGCTCCATCTCGTCCATGTCCAGCGCCTTGAGCAGCGGCGTGATGTCGCGGTTCACGATCAGCAGCGCGCCGGTGGACGGGATCTCGAAGATCTTGGCGATCACGTACTGGAACAGCAGCGTCGTCGTGATCCCCGCGCGGTAGGCGCGCAAGTACGACGCAAAGATCTCCGACTGGTTGTCCGAGACATAGTAGCCCGAGTGCTGGTACACGTCCATCAAGCCTTTCTGAGATTCCTGGAAGATGCCGAGCCAATGGCGCAGAGGATACCAGTTCGCGCCGCGTGCACCGGAGAGGATGATCTTATTGATCGGGAACTCGTTGAACGAGCCCCTCGTGAAGTCCGGACCGGAAGAGTGCGGCAGCCACATGGTCATCGGCATGTCGCGCGGATTCATCTCGCTCGTGACCGACGCGAAGTACTCGTCCATCTGGTACGTGTACGTGCCCACGAGCACGTCTGCGCGCTTGAAGATCTTCTCGCGCAGCTCGATCGGATTGAACTGGTCGTAGTAGTGCAGATCATCGTTCCAGACCATGATGAGCGTCCCAAGCGCGCGCAGGTCCTGGAAATACTTGCTGTGGTTGAGAAAGTGGGACATCGGGTAGTGGAACGAGTTGAGGCAGAAGAGCAGCACGCTCGGCGCCTTTTTCGGGTCCTGCTTGTAGAAAAAGCCCACGGGGTCGCTCGCCACGAGGTCGTCCCAGCCGTACACTTCGGTCTTGAGCTCTGTGAACATGTGCAGAAAAGACCGGAGCACGTATCCGCTCCAGTCCGCCGTGCAGCCGACAAGGAACTTGCGTCCGTTGGTGCGGCCCTGACGCTCCTTGATCCACGCAGACACTTCCCGTTGCGTGCTGCCCACACCCGCCGGGAACAGCTTTCCGTTTGGCTTCTGCGTGGCGTCGCGCAGCACCTGCATGTCGATATCCATCTCGTGGTAAAAGCCCAGCTGCCCGTTGCCCTCTTGGTGCGTCACAAAGTATCCTTGGAAGCGCAGCCGGCCGACAACTTCGAGCATCAGGAACGCAAACACTGCGAACAGCACGAGGATCACCACCACACCGATGAGCAACCGGGTCTTGGACATGCGCGACAGACGGGCGACCAGACGCTTCCCCCGCGCGCTGTGGAGCGGCCCGCGACCGCAGCACGTGCAGCAGCTCCAGAGCATGTGATTCAGCTTAGACGACGACAATCTACCAGCGGCACAAGCAGCAGACGAAGAGCGAGGCGCAGGCAGGAGCTGGTGCGTCGAGTCCGTCGAGTTCTTGCGCGGCGAGCGGCCGGGCCAGGCGGGCAGCCACTTGTCCGCATTCGATGGATACGTTGACGTTGACGACTGCGACGCGCGCCACGTCTTCTTGGCTCGGTCGGAGGCGTCGGCGTCTGCGCCTAAGAGCGCTTCGCCCGCCGGGGAGAGCGGCGCGCCCTCGAGCGCGTCCACGGCGGCAGACCCCGAGCGGTGGCGCTGCAGCATGGCCGGGTCGGTCTCTCACTTGAGCGTGCACGTGTGCGACGGGCGGCAGATTCCGGACTGATCAAAAATGAAAATCCCACAATGCAGAATCCGCATTTTGCGGATTGACGAAAAAAATGTCGCACTGCACCATTTGGATATCGCCAGAAGATAAACAGCTGCATCCGGAATCATGTGCTTTTCCGGATAAAGTCGGTCGCTGGCGTTAAATGAACGATATTGTCTCCGTTTTACTGTGTGAGTCGAGCGCGAGATGCGAGTCGGCTTCTCCAAGTTGCTTCGAGTTGCTTCGAGGTCAGCAGAGCCGCCACACCGCATGGATGAGCAAAGCAAGGCAGACACCACAGCTTTGGCTCGCGACTGAGATGAAATGTCGACCTTTAGAACAGATCTCGTGCGCCGAACATCTCCAGCTTTTCCAAATCTGCCGCTATCATCGCGTTTGATGAAAATGATCAACGCGGATCGTTTTCTTCTTCTGGCATACTTTGAGCCTCGGAAGCTGATGAACCTTTTTCCGAATTCGTCGAAATGGAGTCTAGGCACTCAGCAATCGCTTGTCTGACAATAATATGGTGTTTGTGGACATTCTGCTGCCTTTTTTTCCAGCACCCCAGTGTTTCAAAGGAACAAATATGCGGCTATTTTAGCACAAAATATATCGTCGAATCTCAAAGGGGCCAACAACATCATGAATCTCAAACGGCCAAGCCAGCAGTGAACGCAATACCCATGCTGCCTCTTGTTTGACAACATGCACGTGACAACTCACAAGAGACTTCATCTGGTGTAATTCATTACAAAAGGAGTAAAATATAAAGTGTATTTTCTTCATGATGATATATTTTCGCATCATATCACCTTGCGGAGTATTTTATTAAAGCACGAATGTTAGGGCCAGATCAGCTCAAGGTTTTTCGGGTTGTGTCTGTTCGGTGCGACTCTCTTGCTTTCAGTATGTGTACGCCAACTGTGCTTCCAAGTTAATTTCCAAGCAATTTAAGAAGCAATCCTTTCCAAAGTAATACATGGCTTGCCCGCATTTATCCCTACACCTCAAAAGAGGAAAGTTGCCAACCGATCGCTCAGGCCAAAGACAGACAAATTTAATAAAAGTGGTGGGCGATAAATTAAAAAACATTTTTTAGAAAGAAAAGATCTCTTTTTTTGGGAGAGGGCACACACAAAGAATAGGGAATCAGGGTCACCAAAGAAATTATCAGTTTTGGAAAGCGTGAAGACCATCATTCGTGTGTCGTGTGTTGTGTGTCTGTGTCGTGTGTCGTGAAACTAAAAAAATGCGAAAACTGGACTCTGCTGGTCATTTGGCGTTTCGAGAGCGCGAGGACGCGTTCATCGAGGAGCAGCAACTAGACAAGACAGTGAAGCGCGAGTCGCTGCCGACGATGAGCACACAGGCGCTCCTGCAGAGCCCCGCGGTGCGCAAGTACGCGATCCAGGGCGTGTTCCTCTTCACGGGCGTCTTCTCCACGTGCGCCGCGCAGTACGTCTTCTACCAGGGGGCGGGAGGTACGACTGTCTGTCTTGTGTGCTTTGGTATTGGTATTCATTCGTATGATGAGACGGCTAACCGTATCGTCTGAGTATCCCACAGACCAGAAGGCGATGCTGCTGCCGCTGTGCAACTACCTCGGCATCATGCTCGTCGGCCTCATCCCAATGAAGAAGAGCAGCAGCAGTAACAACACAAGTCGAGACTCGCTCTCCAGTAGCCCCAGCAGCAGCAGCAGCAGCAGCAGTGGGACTCCAATGACCGCAAGCAGCAGCAGTCCCGAGAGCGTCGACTTTGGCGGATTTGAGGAGGACGACTCGATCGAGCCTGAACGCACGAACCAACAGCAGACGACCGTCACAGACGACAACGGCTGGGAACACGACCGCGCCATGTCGCCCTCCATGTACGTTTTCATCCATTTTTTCACTATCATGTATACCTGCTGTGTGTGGTGAATAGCTGGTTAACTTAACTTTCGTAATGCTGTTGCTGCTGCAAATTACAGGCCGCTGATGATGGAAGCCACGGAGCTCACGCATCGACAGGGCGGCGCAGACCACTCGCCTGACGATGAGTCAGCCTCGCAAATGGACATCCAGGTGACGCCCACGAAGGTGTACTTTTCGTTCTCACAGGTGCAGCTCTGCATCTTCGTGTCGGTCGTGCTGGACTTTGCCGGCTGCATTTTCTCCAACATTGGGCTCTCCATGGCAGGAAGCGGGCTCTACCAAGGTACGAGCTGCACAATGAGCCATTTCTTTTACTGTCAGTGTATTTGAAGACTAACTTGGCGCGTGTTGATATGCGTTTGGTGACACACAGTGGTGTACTCGTCGGTGATCTGCTGGTCGGCGCTCATGTCGCGCTTCATTCTGAAGAAGCAGGTGTCGAAGGAGGAGTGGATGGGCATCGCGCTGGTCACGTTCGGGCTCGCGTTCAGTGCACTCGGCGGGTCCAACGGCGGACGTAAGTGCTTTTGAGCTCTTTGACAGGTGTTGTTGTTACGCTTGACACTCACTCAACCCAATACTGTTCCCTCTGTATGATTCAACAACAGGCAACAGCTACGTCGTGATGATGGGCTGCTTCAACACGCTCATCGGCGCCGCGTTCTACGGCGGCAACTACGTGACTGGAGAGTACACGCTGAAGCTGCCAGAGCGACCAGAACCCAAGGAGCTCTGTCTGAAACTCGGCACCGCGTGCGTCACGATCATCGCGGTCTACCAGAGCATCTTTGTGCTCCCCGAGTGGCACGAGCTGGTGACCAAGCCCATCGCCGAGGCGAACGGCAGCACCTCGGTACGTTTTGTTCTGCGACTTCCCAATCGACGCTTTTATGGATTTGATGGCTCACGTATTCTCTCTTTTGCACAGAACATCCTCACTGCGCTTGTCGGGTACACGCTCTCGCAGCTCGCGCACGGACTGACGTACTTCATGATGCTCGGCTCGAGCGGCGCCGTGACCACCGGCATCATGCAGAGTCTGCGCGCCGTGTGCGTGTTCGCGATCAGCTCGGTGCTCTACTGCAGCCACCAGGAGTCCCAGTGCTTCGACACGCGTCGCGGGATCGCCACGTTAATTGTGGTCTCGGGCGTGATGTTCTACTCGTGGGCCAAGAGCCAAGCGAAGGCGCCCGCGTTGCCAGTCGCCCAGAAGCAGAAAATGGTCGCGGGCAAGAACTACGTCGTCTAAGACTATGAGAGAGAGAGCCAATAGATAGGGTCCAAGGCAGAGAAGAGAGAGAAGAAGCCTCGTATGTATTTGTATGCTGGAGCGTTGTCTCCATTCGTAATATCATGGAGAACGAAAGCCACCGAGAAAGACCGCGCATTGCTTTTGAGAATGGCAACGACAAAGTGTTCATGCCATTTTCCACCCAGATCGCTTCTTTCCTCAACTTACCTGTTTGCATCAAGTTACTTTTTATAGTACGTTTGTAAGACAAAACAAAGTTTAATGCACCTTCATAAATTGTTGCTGGTAAATGCAGAGGTTAATGCATTGAAAGAGGTCACAGCACTAAAGCTCAAGTGGGTGGTCAGGTCAGCTCATCGATCATTTCAATTTGAACGAGGAAGGCTCGCCAAAAGAGCAAAAAAGCTCTCTCCACAAGAAGGAAGAAACGGAGAAGAGAACGATGGAGCAGGAGGTGGCACGCGCGCTGGCGCAGACCCTGCGCGGACTGGACGACTACCTGCTGGAGTACCTGGGCAGCGTCGTGGTGGCGCAGGTGGAGGAGCGTCCCGAGGACGCCGACGCGCTCGCGGCGCTGCTGGAGGAGAGCGTCGCGCCGTTCCTGCTGAGCTCCGAGTTCACGGACGACGAGGCCAAGGCGCACGCGCTCTGCAAGCAGCTGGCGCAGAGCCTCGCGAAGGCCGGACTCTGCGGCGCCGACAGCAAGCTCGCGGCCCCCGCGGACGCGATCCGCAAGCTCGAGAGCGTGCAGAGCATCGAGGAGCAGGCGCGCGCCGAGTCGGGCGTGGACGAGACTCAGGAACTCATGGAGCGCATGTGGGGCTTCGACCGCATCCGCCAGCGCACGAACGTGGAGATGGAGGCCGCGCAGTCCACGCAGTCGCAACGCCAGGTGCGCAAGCAGGTGAAGTTGGACAAGCTCACGGAGGACCGCGACGCGATGGAGGCCGAGCTCGACCGCGAGTGGGAGGACAAGCGGTACCTGCCGGACCTGTCGACGGACAACGGCGAGAAGGACATCCACGTGCCGCGGCTGACGATCAACTTCAAGGGCAAGACGCTGCTGAGCGACACGTCGCTCAAGCTCATCCACGGCCACCGCTACGGTCTCATCGGCAAGAACGGCGCGGGTAAGACCACGCTGCTGCGCTTCATCTCGCACTACGAGATCGAGGGTTTCCCCAAGCACGTGCGCATCCAGCTCGTGGAGCAGGAGTCCGCGTCCAAGCTCAGTCTGGAGACCAAGAGCGTGCTGGAGGTGGTGCTGGAGACCGACTACGAGCGCACGATCCTGCTGCAGGAGGAGAAGGAGCTGCTCGCGCTCAAGAGCGAGGACCACTCGGCGCGCCTCAAGCAGATCTACGACCGCCTCGCGGCCATCGACTCGGACACGGCCGAGGCGCGCGCGCGCACGATCCTCAACGGGCTGCAGTTCCCGGACAACGTGGTGGACGGGCCGGCGAAGGCGCTCTCCGGTGGTTGGCGTATGCGCACGGCGCTCGCCGGCGCGCTGTTCATGGCGCCGGACCTGCTGCTGCTCGATGAGCCGACGAACCACTTGGACCTGGAGGCGGTCATCTGGCTCGAGCACTACCTGGAGAAGTACGAGAAGACGATGATCGTGGTGTCCCACGACCGCAACTTCCTGAACGCCGTGACCACCGACACGGTGTACCTGCAGTCACAGAAGCTGAGCTACTACAAGGGCGACTACAACACGTTCGAGAAGACGCAGAAGGAGAACCTGCGCCAGCAGCGCAAGGCGTACGAGGCGCAGCAGATGAAGATCAAGCACATGCAGGACTTCATCGAGCGCTTCCGTGCGAACGCCAAGAAGGCGCCGCTCGTGCAGTCGCGCGTCAAGGCGCTCGACAAGATCCTGCGCAACGAGCTCATCGACGAGCCCGAGGACGAGCGCGCGTTCAAGATGACGTTCCCGCCGCCCGAGCCGCTGGGTCGACCGATCATCGCGGTCGAGGGCGTGTCGTTCCGGTACTCGGAGCAGAGCCCGTTCCTGTTCAAGGACGTGCACATGGGCATCGACATGTCGAGCCGCATCGGTATCCTCGGTGTGAACGGCTCGGGCAAGTCGACGCTCATCAACGTGATGCTCGGCAAGCTGCGCGCCACGCACGGCAGCGTGACGGTGAACCCGCGGCTGCGTATCTCGACGTTCTCGCAGCACCACATCGACGGGCTCGACCTGCACAAGTCGGCGGTGGAGAACATGAAGATGGTGTACCCGGGCCACGAGAGCGACGAGTTCCGCACGCACCTGGGGCGTTTCAACCTCTCGGGCGAGCTCGCGATCAAGCCCACGCGCACGCTCTCCGGCGGCCAGAAGTCGCGCGTCGGCTTCGCGATGATGACCTGGCGCCTGCCGCACGTGCTCGTGCTTGATGAGCCGACAAACCACTTGGATATGGGTGCGTTCTTGATATTATTGTTATTGCTGCTTGTATATATTTGGTTGTGTGGTTTTGACAATTTCTACAATGTGTGTGTGTGTGTGCTTTGCAGAAACGATTGACGCGCTGATCGAGGCGCTGCGCGAGTTCAAGGGCGGCGTGGTGATCGTGTCGCACGACCAGCACTTTGTGAACCGCGTGTGCGAGGAGCTCTGGGTCGTGCACAAGCAGGAGGTGTCGCGCTTCCAGGGCAACATGACGGACTACAAGGGCCGCGTGCTGAAAGGATAGACAGACAGGGTAGCGAGGGGTGTTCTTTTGCTTGAGGGTAGGTTGACAAAGTGGAGAAGAAGAATGACGCTGACCTCGTAGGCTCCTTTGGGTTTGTGTTGAAATTTGAATGCTTCTGCGTACTGGTCTGCTTCGAAAGTTTGCTTGCATTGTCTGTTGTCGCGAGCACCTGACTGAAGGAAAGAAGCCTGGATGGAAAGTAAAGGTAGAGTGATCGGCTGCTCTTGATGCTGCCCCGAAGCCATCAAACGGCTTTTGCCGAGCCACATTGGGAGAGAAAAGCTCCAGGCGGCTGACTACGCGGCGCAACAGGAGAGCACCACAGGAGCACTTTTCCAGCCACAGAGGAGGCCACCAACAGGTTGTATAAAAAAGGTCCGTGGAAATATAATGTGCATACAAAGGAGTGCCACTGGAAATTTCCATGCCAGCAACCGCTGCTTCCCCGACAACTTCCTCTTTGGCTCTGCCACGGCCGCGGCCCAAATCGAAGGCGCTTGGAACGCAAGCGGCCACACGCCGTCCATCTGGGACAGCTGCTGCCGCCAGTCCTCGTCCGTGCTCAAGTGCGCGAACGTCGCGGACGACTTCTTCCACCGCTTCTACGACGACATCCAGCTCATGGCCGAGTCGGGACTCGACTCGTTCCTTCCGCTTCTCGATCTCCTGGTCGCGCGTGATGAGCTGGGACCCGCACGCCAAGAAGGTGAAGGCGAGCCTGGGAGGCGTCGCGTTCTACCACGGGCTCGTCGATGAGCTCAGATGCAACCGCATCGTGTCGATCATCACGCTGTACCACTGGGATCTCCCGATCGAGCTGCAGGTCGGAGTCGAGCCGCAAGGGTGGCTCAACCCCGGGATCGCCGACCACTTTGTCGACTTCTCGGAGCTCGTGTTCACGGAGTTTGGCTCGAAAGTCGAGTTCTGGTCCACGTTCAACGAGCCTTTCACGTTCATCTCGCGTGGATACGGCACTGGGGTCTTCGCGTACGGACTGACCACTCAACGACCAACATGAACACCACCGCGCACAACACGCTGCTCTCCCACGGCAAGCCAGTGCAGCCCTTCAGCGAGCTCAAGAAGAGCATCGTGGTCCAGGACAAGGCGTGCATCAACATTATACTCAACCACGACTGTGTGCTCTGCTTGATCACATGCATCACAAAATAGCCGATAACCACTCTCTTTAGTTCCGATCAAATCGGAGCGAGAGAAGTTATCTGCTATTTTGCGATTTCGTTTTTTTGCATCGGAATTCCTATTTGGGTTTTTAGAAAAGATTGTGGACATGTTTGTGTGG
>JAADVK010000173.1:0-40831 GCA_023334975.1 Globisporangium sylvaticum
AAGGATCCAGTCAGCAAAGATAGTTTATCACTGAGTACAGGGCCACTCACAGCATTCCACAATGAGGGCTCTTGACAGAGAACCTTTTGATGGGGGGATAAGGAAAGAGATGAGGATTGGCGGTCGCATAGTGAATTTACTGTCAACAAGTGCACGTCTTGACAATTATCAGTATGCTGCTGATCTCAATGTACTGCTGGTACTGCCACGCCAGGAAGTGAAGGATAGCCGCCGATGATATTACTTATAACCATTGTTCACAAAGGTAGAACGTGTAAACATAAGCATGCGTCTATGGGTGGCTCTGTCGGTATGCTAGCAACAGTAATGAATCGATTTCACGTTCGCTTGTCATCCACGCGCTTGTTTGTTAGGTCTATGTATGTGACTTTCAATGCTAATGTTTACTGTTGGGTCATTTACGGTACTGCGTCCGAACAATTCTCGGACAAAATCGCTGGTATTTTCACTATACCGCACTCATTTACTTTCACTATGGTGAAATTGAATAGTAAATTGAACATTTCGAAAAATGACCCGGATTGTTCGGACGAAATGGCCAACAGTCCGAACTGAGCTCGGACATATTCAGTAGAATCTCTCATACAAAACCGTTGTACTGATTCCACACGTTGTTATGGAGCAACGTATCCATGATTTATTGCTTGACAATCAAAATGACGAAGCCTTCTTCAAGTGACGATGGTGGCGCCACCAGCAGCAACCGCAAGAGACGGCAGTCGCTGAGCCCGCGAGGAACACGAAGGCGACCGCCTCCACCAACAGCAGCACCAGTTGCACCACCACCAGCACCAGCAGCGACCGCAGTCGATCCGAAGGAAGAGCGGTGCGATGAAGAGTCTGCACCTTCAGGAGGCGAAGAGTTCCACCACGAGTCCGCCGAAATATGCGACGACGGAGAAGCGCATCAAGCGCAAGGAGAACAGTGCCACGACATCCACGAAAGCACCCCAAGAGAACGTAAAGAGCAGGCGTTTGGAGAAGATTCAGCTGGCGACACAGTGATGCGCTTGGATGTCAACGCGAATGCGATGCTTGATGAAGACGACGACGACGACCCGCACCAGGACGAGCGTGGATGTGCGCCTCTGGTGGATGACGCCAGCGCGTCCATCGATGCGAATCGGGATCTGATGGATGTGAGTGATGAAGAACCTCTTCTTCACTCTGTGAGTAAAGACCACAATAGCTACATTGTGGCGAATGATAAACAACCGGCGCCGATAATGAAGGAGGAGGTACGTGCGGACGGTCCAAGCAGCAGCAATAATGCTGTGCTCGAGGTGCTCGGGGACCGTTTGCACTTCCGCAAGATCACAGAGTTTATGGCGGGACTACCATCTCTGCTACGGCACTTCCAGCGCGAGGTCGCGTCAAAGTACACACTCGGATCCAAGTTTGAGGTGCTGGACTTTCGCCACTTTAGCAGCACATCGTTCCCACGGCAGGTCGGGTGGTTGCCGCACATCGCGATCAAAGTGAACGACGGGAAAGTGCTGGAGATGCTCTACTACCTGCGCAAGCTGCCAGCGCACCGATGCGACGGGAAGATGTCTTTCCAGGACACGATGGAGTGCGCCACGGCATGTAGACATCTCGACGTGCTCAAGTGGCTACACAAGCGATCTCGAAACGACCCAGAGGTGGCCTCCGTCGTCTCGACCGACATGCTCAGGCGTGCACTTCCGCGCCTGAACCTAGCGCTGCTCGACTGGATCCACCAGAACTGTCCGCCGTCCGACACAAAGATCAGCCCCGGTGAAAGGACGACGATGACGCCTGGGTTCGTCGGCCATCTCGATCCGATCCGATGGCTCCACGAGCACGAGTACGAGTTCGCGGGTAAAATGCTGACGGAAGCTGCGTACAGGGACATTTGGACGTCGTTCGGTTCTTGTACGAGCATCGAACGCAGAGATACTCGTCGACAGTGATGGACGCGGCGGCAGCCAATGGACATCTCTCGAGGTCGTGCAGTTCCTGCACGAGAACCACGCGCTGGGCATTTGCACATCGTGAGGTTTTTGCACGAGCACCGTAGTGAAGGCTGCACTTCCGCTGCGATGGACGGCGCTGCTGAGAATGGCTACTTGGAGGTCGTCAAGTTCCTCCAGGAGAACCGTAACGAAGGCTGCACGACAAAGGCGATGGACGACGCAGCGGCACACGGTTATCTCAAGGCACTCGCGTTTCTTCACAAGAACCGATCCGAAGGATGCACGACACTGGCGATGGGCAGAGCCACAGCGAATGGACACCTGGATGTAGTGCGATTTCTCCACCAGAAGCGTCATGAGGGATGTGCAATGCGAGCGATGGATGGCGCCGCAGCGAGGGGACACCTGGAGGTAGTCCAGTTTCTCCACAACCATCGCTCCGAAGGGCTGCACTACGAACGCAATGGACAGCGCTGCCACGAAAGGATACCTCGAGGTGGTGCGATTTCTTCGCGAGAACCGCACAGAGGGCTGCACGACGACAGCGATGGACTGGGCGGCTGCGAACGGGAGACTTTGTGTCGTCGAGTTCTTGCACGAAAACCGGAGCGAGGGGTGTACTGTGAATGCGCTGGACCTTGCGGTGCTGAACGGTCATGAAAAAGTCGTAAAGTTCCTCTTTGCAAATCGTCACGAAGGCTGTTTGGCTCTGTCGGTCATGAGCATCGACGAGCTCCACAGGAAGAAAGTGGTGCTGGAGTCCAAAGGCGGGGTTACGAACGGGTCTACAGGAAGTGTGAGAGCAAAGCAGCTCGCTCGCACGCAGTCTGCTTCGTTCTCAAAGACATCGTCGTTCAGTCGGACTTTGTCGAAAGGAGAAACTTTCGGGGCCAGTAGCTCAATTGATGGGACCCAGTCAATGGCAAACGGGTCTCTGGTATCCTCATCCGGGTCTTCCTCGCCG
The DNA here is from genome assembly GCA_023334975.1 of Globisporangium sylvaticum. Taxonomy (NCBI): domain Eukaryota; phylum Oomycota; class Peronosporomycetes; order Pythiales; family Pythiaceae; genus Globisporangium; species Globisporangium sylvaticum. The sequence continues at coordinate 2,923 of JAADVK010000173.1, forward strand.
CGTGCTCGAGCTCTCCGTTCCACGCTGCTTTGTTTGGTTCGGAGTCCTACTGCCAGAGTACTTCTACCACGGGCGAACCAACAACTGGCTCTGGTACTGCCTCGATCCAGCGCATTCTTGAGAACTTTGAAGGCATCGTGACGTACACATTTCCCGCGACCCAGATCGGCCGCATGTGCATGGGCGTGTCTGCGTTTCTCGACGCTCTGGGACGCACGGGGCTCGCCGCGTTCTCGAAAGTCAAGGCAATCAAGACGCTCCTCTGCGTGAAAGCGATCGTCCACCACCTCAGTCGCGGGCTCACGCGCACGCGCGTCCAAGAGATCCCGCGCAACCACAGCTCCACGTCAATCCACGCGACCAAGTTTTACTCTGGCACCGTCGCGTTCAACAACAAGTTTCTGGACATGTGGCGGTACGAAGGCTCGCCGGACTACCTCGCTGGGAGCATCTACAGCTTCACTGGTGCAGGCGAGAGGGAGAAAAATGGGTCTGGGAGTGGAGATCTGTCATCGCCATCGGCAGGCGGAGGAGGGAATGCAGCACTAGCAGCCTCATTCTGCGGCAATAACATTGGAGGCGGCCCTGGAAGTCCCGCTGCGAGTCCAGCGAGGCGGCTCATGATGACGTCGCCCATGTTTGAAGACCGCATCATCTCGAGTGGAGCAGGACGAGGAAGAGAAACGCTCGACCGGCTCGTTCGCAACGCGTTTCTCCGCAATGCGGTGGACACGGTGAGCGCGGCAGATCCCCAACTGAGTCACAGTGCAAACCCTGCTGGCATGGGAAGGTTTCCCATCTCGCCTTCGACTTCTGGTCCAGAAGCTGCTGAGTCGGAGCTGTTGGCTGGCAGTGGGATGCCTCACGCTGATCTCGAGGACCCGGTAGCGACGCACTTTGGCAGGACGAACCTGGAAACTGGTGACGGTTTGAAAGGCACCGATGCGCTCGACGATCGTACCCATTGCTTCCAGAATGGGAAAGCGGTATCGAGTGACGGTGTGCACCACGCGGACGGCATCACCTCTGGCGCCACTTGCGAAAGGCTTGACGAATGCCGAGGAGCCGAAGTTCCAAGACCCCACTCGCCTGTGCGCTCCATGTTTGCAGCCCCGTCATCGCCCTTGGCTTCCCACGGCGCGAATGGAACTTCAACTGGCGGTGCACTCTCGATCGCGCCAATGCGCAGAGAGGACGAGCGAGTGCTGTTCGAGAGCATCCTGCTGAAAGGCGGCGTGTTCAAGAAGTACGGGCAGTGGGGCAACCCGCACCGGCGCTACGTGTGGTGCTCGAAAGACTTTGACGCCGTGTTCTGGCGACCGCTGAACCGGAAGAACGACTTGTCGAAAGAAGGCGTCGCGGTCGCCGGCATCATCGCCGTGCTCCCGGGCAACTCGACGAGGACGCGCTACGCATCCATGAAGCACCTCTCGGACGGAATGTGACTCTCTTTATTCTTTGACATCTTTGTGCCTAATGGTTGCCGATGCTAAGCTGCTCTGTTGATATGTCTCTCTATGTGCGATTTTGTTTAATTTCAACCCCTGAAGAGAAATCGCTCTGTCGGTGCTTCTCGGTGGTCGCGGAAGACCGCCGACTGGACCTCGAAGCCGACTCGGAGGCCACGCGCGACCTCTGGGTGAACGCGTCCCTCTACCTGATGAAGGAGTACCGTCCGCGCATTCTCGTCGCTTTCTACTATCGAGAGCTTGGAGAGAAATGGCAAATAGACAGCTTTATAAAACTCGTGCTCGGAAATTGTGCTTCTGGTACAACGACTCATGACTACTACTCAGCCGAATAGTCAACGAAGACAACTCGAGTACCCACTCGCGTGCGCCTGGAAATGCATAATCAATTGAGCTCGTCTGACAGATACCCAGGAATCCTATTTATCTGGTTGGAAGCGTCTGCAGAGCGACTCAGGACGAAGTGGAACAGATACGCCCCGTGTAGGTGGGTGGATGGACTCGCTTTTCGCCCACCGAGGGTTTGTCATTCTTCTCTCTCTGTCTTCTTTTAACGCTGGTTGGCAATCCCAATCTGGTTTTCTAGTTCCGGGAGTGGTTCTGATCGCTTGAAAATAGAAGTCCAAGGAGTATTTTCGTAGCGATCGCAGGGCCACGCGCATCGATTTTCAATCTTCGATCTTCGCAGCTTCGCTGTTCCTCAGACTGGACTCCCTGCCTCCTGCGATCAGGTTGCGCGAGCCAAACACCCCCAGAGAGCCCTCAGAAGAGCTCGCATTCCCCGTTTTTCAAGTCGTCGGTGCGTTCTTTCACTCAGTCTCAAAGGGCCATCGCCTGGACGATTCAGCTGCGAAGAAGAGAGCGACACTCCAGGTCAAGAGAGAGTGAGAGTACCGAATGAAATGATGAACGATCGCTTCCTGTCGACGGGGATGGCACCGTAGCCGCCGCCGGTGCCGGAGATCGAAGGCTTTCTCAAGAAACTCAAGCGCAAGACGAGCAACCTGAGCGGCAGCTGGAACAAGCGCTGGTTCTTCGTCGATCCCAAGCGCCGCGAGTTCGGCTACGCCAAATCGAAAGCCCCGGGAGCTCCGAAGAGTGAGTCGAAAGCCTGTTGTAGATGGAGACCTTGGTACTAGTCTGGTAGTTCGCACTGCCGCTCGTGTGTATTCTTTCGTCTAGGCTCGATCTACCTGAACGACATCACGGCGGTCGTGCAGTTTGACGACACGCACTTCCAGGTCGAGAGCCGCACGCGCAACTTCTTTCTGTGCGGAGACAGCAAGGCGTGCACCACGTGCTGGGTCAAGAGCCTCGACGAGTACCGCAAGAAGATGGCCGCGTACGAGAAGGAGAAGGCCAAGTACGACGCGACGCTCGCCGCGGCCGCGTCGCAGTTGACCGTGGACGCTCAAGCCGCGTTCTCTTCCGGAACTGCTGCTGCGGCGGGTCAAATGCCAGCCAAGAGCGCTCAAAGTGGTACAGCTGACAACCGGAAAGCTGGCAACATCAAAGCTCCGCCAGCGGTTCCAAACAGTGATGAGCCGAGTCGGGAGAAGCGAAGCAGTCGGGACCGCGACCGCGAGGCGTCTTCGCCCCACAAACCCGAGCGCCATGGCGAGAAGAGCGATCGCCACCGAGATAGAGAACGTGGCGACCGAGACCGAGACGACGAAAGAGACCGCGACCGTGAGCGCGAGCGGGATCGAGAGCGTGGTCGCGAGCGCGAAAAAGACCGCAGTCGGGAGCGAGAGCGTGATCGCGACCGCGATTCGCGGTCAACTCGACCGAGCAACGCGCCGCCGTCGAGAACCAACTCGCGCCAGTTTGAGTACCGCTCGATCGGCGACTCGTCCAGCGTACGCGCGCACCCGGGCAAGGGCTGCGTCATGCAGGCCTGGGTCGACGACGATATTTAATCCCAGAGAATTAGGACAAGAGAGCATCACCTTAGCTCCAAGTTTATAAACCCTGCATTAACAAGCAAAGACACTTACCCACCTGACTGGATATCATTCTCTTACTCCTTGTCTTCGGCAGTAATGTCGTTCTTGTCGACAGTATCAACGTCCAAGTCTTGTTCTCCTTCCTCGACAGCGTCAGTCCCAGCGCTCTGTGCACCAAGCACCTCCACACCGCCGTCGTGGCCGATTCGCAACGCCCGCCATCGCTTCCGCAGCGCCGAGTTCTCGATCACCCACTGCCAGTCCTTGCGCGAGACCACGCCGCAGTCCTTCAAGCGCTTCTTCAGCAGCGGGTACTCGTGGAAGAACCAGTTGGTGAACTCGCCGAGCGAGATCTCGCCTGAGCGGTCGTTGTCCATCATGTCGATCACGTCGTCGGCCTCTTCTCTCGCGAGCGGGATCCTCAGACGCGTCGTCATTTCGCGCGTGTCGTCTCGACTGAGTTCGCCCGTGCTCTCGGTGTCCATGAGCTCGAAGAGGTCCTTCACGTCCTCCATCATGCGTTCCTCGGCCGGGAGCTTCTCGCGCTCCTTGGCGATCTCGTGCATGCGGTGTCATCACTTTCTCTTCGCGCTTGAGCTGCTCTTTTCCCGCACGGCTCGCCAGTTACTTCTTGAACGAATCGAACGCGTCCATCTCAACCCGCCAGTGCGCGTTGCCACCAGCAGCGTCACCATCGTTATTGTGAGCGTCTGGGTCCGAAGCAGCCAGACCGCCGTACTTCTTCGAGATCGCGAGCAACTCGTCGCTCAGTCGCTTTGGCCGCGAGCCTTTCCTTCGCAGCAACTTGAGGCGGTACGCACGCTTTACTTTGATCGCAGCGCGCGTCCACTTCATGAATAGTGCGCGGCGCCGTGCGAGGTGCTGGCGGAACGCGCACTGGATCGCTCTCGCGACGCCAAACTCTTTGCGCAGCTGCGTCATCTGCGCCTTTGCGCGCGCCACGCGATAGAAACACTGCAAAGCCGTTGCTCTGTGGTCCACTCGGATTTTCTCGCGCGCAGCATCGGCTTCGAGCTGCTTCTGGTACCGCACGATGGAGATCAGAGTCGTTTGCAGCGTCCACGTTGCCTGAAGCGCAGCGACCGAGCCCAAGTCTTGTGAAGAATGCTGAGCAAGGCTATTGCCTTCGTCGACAGCTGGCTTTGAGCTGGCCGGGGTGGGGGTTAACCAGGACATTTGGCTCTGAAGAGTACCCGCCTTGTCCTGTGATTGCAGCAAAGTCTTTACGCGGAGGATTGACCCCCACTGCTTGCGGTCTTTGGGATTCACGTCCAAGAGCCTCTTGCCTACGTTCGCTCGCAGGTACTCCTTCAGCATGGCGTGCTTGTCCATCTTCGCCAGAGCCTCTTTCTTGAATCCTGCGAGGAGCACCGAAGCCTCGAGAAGTACCATCGCGGCTTGCGAAACAGCGACTGAGGGCTCGTCGTCCTCAGCGAAGATGGACTTTGTAGGTGAGCGTGTCACCATTTTGTGGCCGAGTCCAGGGTTTCTTCCAGACATCATGACATCGCGTGCCGTAGGTTGCACACCCGTGAGGAACCCGCGGATGTCCGTCTCCAGTCCCAGCGATGCATGCTGGAAAGCCTGCTTCGCGTGTTTCAACTGGGAGAAAAGGTAGAACCCGCCGCCTTTGCTGACGTGGTAGGCGCTGTTTCCTGCCTCCTGCCGAGGATTTGACCGGCCATTTCTTCGTCTCCACGTGGATTTGTCTTTCGAAAGCTGTCCGCGAGGCTCTGCGAATTGTCCCGCACTCGCTTGGCGATTTGCTCGATCACCTTGGCACCGTCACCGATGCTCCGGCGTTCCACGTCAAAGCTGAAAACCTCCTCGCTCTTCCCATAGAGAGTGATACCCCGAAGCAGCACGTGGAACCTGACCCGTGGCTGATGTTGTAGGATTTGCTCCTGAACAGCTCCCAGCGCCGCCTGCTCTTGCTCTTGCTCTTGCTCTTGCTGCTGTTGCTCTTGCTCTTGCTCTTGCTGCTGTTGCTTTGCCTTGCGAGGTCGGAAAATGTCGGGCGTTTGAAGAACGAGTGCGAAGTTGCTTTCGCCTGCGCTTTCGGGTCCGCTGGAGGCGCAACGACCGCAATGTGTGGCTGCTGTGTTGCAGCTGAAACACCTCCTCTGCGAGGAGCTATGACTCCAGTTTGTGGGGAACCATCGGTTTTCTTGCGCGCAAAGATCGCAAACTCTGCACTCGACTGATGAAACTGGACTATCTTTGCCGCCAACGCGCCTTGAAGAACCGAGGACCGAGGGTGTTTGGCTTCTTGCGAGCTGTAGAGCACGACGACAGCGCGCTTGTCTTCTTCACTTCCTTTATCATCGCCTCCGTTTCCGCCTTCATTGTCGTTGCCAGGTGCTGGACCCGCGCTACAAGACCCTCTTTTGCACCCAGCTGCTCGCGCAGGTAGAAGAACATCTCATTGGCAAACGAATAGAGCGCGCAGCTTCGATACACCTGAGTGAACACGTCGGCTGCAACGGCCGCGAGAGCAAAGAAAAATCGCCTCTGGTTTGATGTGAATGCCTTCGCTGTCGCTGCTTGAGAAGATTTTGAAGCATTTGTCTTTGCGTCGTGCGTGCACACACACAGTGCCACTCGAGGTGCGGCCATCTGCGCGTCCAACACCGTCGTGAGGCAGGAACAAGCAAATGCGCCTCGCTTCTCTACGCCCTCGACAGGCTCGAGCGAGCTTCGGCTTTCATCGAGTGTACGAGGCAAGTTGGTCATCGGCAGCTGCACTTGGGAATCATGATGGATGCCTAAAGGGATCAGATCCTTCTCGCAGTGGTTCAAATAGCAGAAATGGTCGGAGCTCGAGGCGAGAGGACGTCGCATCGGCACGGAGTGCCACGCCTCCATGTGGTAGCGTCCCGTGAAGTCGCTCGCGAGAGTCAGGATCTGCTGCGAGTGGAGCACCACAATGTCGCGGCGTACGATCTGCAGCAGCGTCGAGAAGAAGAGGCGGAAGTTGGCGTGCCGCATGGTCTTGAGCCCCACGAGCTCATCGTAGCTGCGTCTGTAGTGTGTGGTGAGGATCATACCGTTGAGCTTCTTGGCGCAAGTGTTGAAGAATCGCATGATGTCGGTCTCGATTCTCTTCGTTTTTGGGTGGAAAGCCTGCGCTCCAAGGCTGTCGGCGCACAGAATACAGTCGTCGCCCATGGGCACGACCAAGTGCACGCGGTGGCACTTCTTGTCCGTGAGCGAGCGCAGCAGCTTGCCGTTCTTGCCGTCAAGAAGATGGACGACCGACGGCTGTTTGTGCTCCAGGCACTGCGCTGAGACGAGCGACTAGTTGGCTTCGTCTGAGAGACTGAGACTTATGTTTTCCATGAGACTCTCGCTCGACGCGCCGGTGAATGTGAGCTTCTCGCCTCCGATCTCGCGCTCGCCCATGTACACATCGCAGTCGCCTTGACTCAGGTCCTCCGAGATATGCTCTAGAACTTCTTTCACAGTCTCGTGCAACTTGCCTAGCACGATTTGAGGTGACAGCTCATCGAGGTGACGACAAAGCTGATCAATTTGCTTCAGCGCTCGTCGTCGAGCCACGATTCCTTCTATACGAATGTTCACCTGGACGATCAGGCCGTTCACCAGCGGTAGGATCGATTTCATAAACTCCAAGTCGTACGCAACTTTTTGTGTGATGACGACAGGAGCTTGAGCATCCAGAGCCTGGAAACTCACACCGTACCCGCGTTTCAACTGCTTGCCCTTCACGACGCTGCTCTCAGATGCGCTCGTAAACCGTATCAACCATAGCGAAGGCTCCAGCAACCCAACGTAGACGTTGGTCTTGTAGAAGACGCTCTCGATGAGTGCGATCACTTTCCGCTGGAGAACCAGAACGCCCTCGATGACTAGTTCTTCATCGGGAGTGAGAGTGTGCTTGGTGGCGACGTTTCGTGAATCTTTTGATCCTGCTTCTATGCTCAACTCGGCTCTAAGCTCAACGATCGCTTGCTCGCAGGTGCTTTCAAAAGCTTCGAGCGCTCGGACGCGAGCTCGACTGCGCTCGACTCGCTGGTGGAGATCGTCCATGAGCTTGGAGAGGATCTCCGAGACTCGCGTGATGTAGTTGAGCTCACAAGAAGCGTGGAACTGCGGCAGGTTGGCGCTTGTGAGAAAGACGCTCGAGTTGCGAAGCCCAAGTGAAGGAATCGCGCATGAATGGTTCGTCTTGCTGCCGAGAAATACGCTCAACGCATGGCTCACGTACTTTTCATTCGAGACGCGACTACCATCCCGATCGCGCGGTTCATCCAATTTCGCTGGTAGATCGTCGGCTTGGGATAGCAGAAGTTTAAAGTACTTGCTGGCCGTTCTCTTGCTTTGAAGTCGTCGTTTCTCGGACTCAGGCACTGAACTTGCAGCGTTTATTGCGCGCGTGCTGCCTTCCAATTCGAGGACTTGCTGTATCTTTCGTGCATCGTCTTCATCTTCCTGCTCTTGACTCTCGATGTGTGCGTAGATTCCCTCCAACTGAGCTACTGTCAGGTTGAAGTGGGTGGAGAGCGTGTCCCTGAGCATCTCTCTCTCTTTCTCAACCGGATTGGCACCGCGAACTGGAAATCCTGGGAGCTCCTGGGCGAGACTCTGCAATTGGTAGAGTGTGTAAGAGCGCCGCTTGAGGTAGATCGCAGCCCCCAGGGACTTGATGACCGACTGGAGATACGGCACCACTCCTGCTTCAGGCTGCTCTTCGTCTTTTCTGCCGTTCGGGGCGTCGACGAACCGATTCACACTCAGCACGCCCACCGTGCAGTCTTCGTGAACAAGCGGCAAGAATACGTGCGGGAACTCCGCGTCTTCAGTTTCTACTTCTTGACTCGCTGGCTGCTTGCCCAGACGACGCAGGCGGCTTCGCAAATCCGAATCTCTGTAAACGATCAGCGGCGCTAGAGACCAGGTGCGCACTAGGCGTTCGACGAGCGCAGCGGATCTCTTCTTTCTCATGTCCATCGCCGCCAAAGAAGTCCACGTGGAAATGGTGCTGGAGGTGCTCAGGAACGAAGCCATACTGGTTCTCGCGGTCTTCGCTGTCGTCCGTCGCGAAACTGGGGCTGTGCTGGTTCGCGCGTGCCGGTCGGTCGCTGGCGCGCGCGACTCCTCAAGCCAAGACGAATCCAAAAGTCTGTTCATGCAGGAGGAATCAGATCAGGAGAGCCAAGTGCGGTTAGCGTGCTCTCTCTCCGATTGGTATCTGCCACGATTACGACAGATGCATAGAGAAGATGATAAACGCATGGAGGACACCAAACCTGTATCACTCTAAGTGATAAGTAACGAATGCAATGGTAAATGTATCGAGACTCCATCTCTTCGTGGTGCATTCACTTTCAGTGTCCATTTCCGCAATTTGCAGGTGCAAACTTCAACTCGCACTGACCATCACTCTTCATGTATGTCTTTTACATATTGTACCGCATTTTTGGTACAGCCACCACCCCGCCCCTCCCCAAAAAAACCTTCCATCCCCTCAAAGCCGCGTGGTACGATTTGAGGGAAACTTTGTGTGTGAAATGTGGCTCCCACAATCGCTTTTGTGCCGCTGGAAGAGGAGTGAGGGAGGACGGCAGACTGATCGACAGACAACAGGCAGACGACCGACCGGAACGTGTGTGCGCGGGGCGATCGGCGCACGCAGGCGCGCAGAGGACGTCCGCGATGATGAAGAAGGAGAAGCTCGAGCAGATGAAGGAGCTCGGCCGCGGCGGGCTCTCCAAGGGGCTCACGATGCTGCGCAACGCCGCTGAGAAGGCGGCGGCTGCGGCCGAATCCGCAAACGCAGCGAACGCGCAGCATGCTTCGAACGCTACAGCCTACGCTGCGATCACTGCTCTGGAAGACGACACTGATGCATCTACTGCTGCTGCTGCTGCTGCTGCGGGGGACACGGCTCGTGTTGCTGGCACTGCGGCTGCTGCAGGTGCGGCGGGGAACAGACTCACCTACGACGAGTTGGTGACGCTCAGTATGAAGCTCACGCGCCAGAACAAGATGATGAAGGCGCAGTTCCAGAAAATGCAAGCGCGCATCACATCGCTGAGCGTGAAAGAAGCTGATGCAAAAGTGCTGACTGGCTTCGTCAAGGACATCGTTGGAGTCGACCTCGACGCGTGCCATCTGGATGAAAGCAAGGCGAGCGGTGGCGGCGAGAATGGAAGCGCGAATGGAGGTGACGTCGCGGGAGCTCTTGCTGCTACTGCAATGCCGACCATCGATGCGAAAGAGCTCAAGGAGCGATACGTGATCCTCCAGGAGCTGAACGAGCGCGAGCACAGACGCGTTGAAGAGCGATTGCGAGCAGAACTGTCCTCGTTGCGCAGTAGTCAGTCAAGCGTTGCTCCGGTGCCTGCTTCAAACGGGGCAGACAGTGTGTCATTACTGTCCTTTTCGCCAGTCGGTGCACCTCCAGTTCCAGGAATGCAGAGTTACGACGAAATCGATCTCTTCAGCGAACCATTTCCGGCACCACCAGCAGCAGCAGCGCCAGCTGCGTCTCCAGCTCCAGTTTTTGCGGATTTTGGTGCTGCTAGTAGCAGTGGCGATTCAGAATCTATCGCGAATTTGGAAAAGCAATTAGCAAAAGCCCAAGCGCAACTGGAGCGTTTGCAAGAGCAACTTAGCTCAAGCTTCCAGGAACGCGAAGAGTTGCAGAAGAAGTTCAACGATGTGCACCAGCAGCGAGCGGACCAAGTGACTGCCTTCGAGACTGAGAAACAAGAACTGCAGAGTGCTGTCGAGGAGATGAAACGGGCTGTCGAAGTGCACGAGACGTCGGAGCAGGAATGGCAAATCCGTTGGAGCGAGCAAAACCAAGTTCTTGTGAATATCCGAGCCGAGTTGCAACAGAAAGCCGCAGCAGAGTCAGGACTAGCTGCGGAAAATGAGACATTCAAGTCCAAACTTGAGGAGCTGAGCATCCTGTTGGCAGAAAGCAAAGCAGCAAGTGCTGATGGAGCCGACAGCACCAATCTCGAATCTGAAGCCACCCACGCGCCAGTTGATTCGACGAGAGACGACAACGAGGCATTGTCGAGCGAAATCAACGAGCTGACATCTGAGCTGGCTGTGAAGAGTGAAGAGATTGAGAAGCTTCGCGCTGAAATGTCTTCCCTCCAAGTAGAGAACCGAGCGCTCGAGGAGAGGTTAGCAACATCTGCGTCCAATGCCGCCCTCGATGGCGAGATTGGGGTGATGAAGGACACAATCGCCTCACTACAATCTACGCTCTCTGAGAAGGAAGAAAAGTTGAGTGAGCTGGAGAATGCACTGGCAGCGGCGCGTACTGAAAACGGAAAGTCACACGACGCAGCAGTAAATGGGGCATCTTCGGAGGATGAAACGTCAGGCGACAGTGAGCAGCACAGTGCTCTCAACGCAGAAATCGCAAGCTTGAAGGAAAATCTGGATACGCTGAAGCAGGAAAACGAGTCTTTGCAGTTGAAGCTGGCGGAACTCAACAAGTCAACTGGTCCTGCATCTGCTGGTCAAGACGACTTGGTGCCGCTTTTAGGTGAGCTGGAAAAGGTGAAAATGGAGCGAGCTGAAATGGATCACACGCTGCGCACTCTTCAAGGTAAACCCAGTTCTTGTGCTGGTTTTGATCGGGCACACAGTGATGGTGTTTCTAACGATTTGTTAATTTTGCATCCCTGTACAGAGAAACTCCGAGTTGCTGAAAGTCAGCAAAAAGCCGCGCAAGAAGAAATTGAGCGCAGCAACTCTTTAGTTGAAGCGTTGAAAGAGAACACTAGCCGACTTGCTGATGAACTTGCTGGCCACAAGCGAGAGAAAGAGGAGTCTGACCGCAAGTGCGCAAGTCTGCAGGGAGAAGTGGATATCCTCCAGACAGCGAAGGAAGCCTTAGAAGAAGAGCTGGGCGTTCTTCGCAGAGACACGCATGCCAACTTGGAGAGTACTTTAGCTGAAGTCGAAGAAACGAAGAAGCAAGTGAGCTCGGCGGAACTGGAGAAAGCTCAGCTCGAAAGCCGAATGGCGGAAGAGCGCGAGTATCTGAAGTCAAAGATCGAGACAGTGATCAAGGAGCTTGACACCGTGAACAAACAAAACGAGCACCTCCAATCAGTGATTGACGAGAAAGAAAAACAAGTGAAGAAGATGGCAAGCTCGCAGGCTTCGATCACTGGCGAGATGATGGAACTTCAAACGCAGATTGCTTCGATGAGAGAGGATTTGCACATGGCTGCTGAAGGATTGGAAGCGCACGCTACGAGAGCCGAGCAGAGTGATTTGAAGCGTCAAGAGATTGAAGGAAAGATGACGAACATGAAGATGCAGATGGACTCGATGCGCGACCAGCATCGCACAGACTTCGAGATGCTTCGACAAGAAAAAGAAGCGGAGCTGGAACGCGTAAAGCAAGATCGAAGTGCGATCGCGCGAAAGCTGAGCGACTTGGGATCTGCGCGTAGCGAGCTGCAGGTGAGGTTCAGTTCGCTGGAAGTTGCGTATCGCGAGGAGCAGAAGAGAGCAGCAGAGCTCGAAGCCACGATTTCTCAGCAGACGACATCAATCGGAAACCTGAGTGTGGATTTGGCAGAGACGAAGAAAGCGCTCTCGGACAGAATGGGATTGGCGACGCGCTTGCAAACTGAAAATATGGGGATCGCAGCAAAGCAAGCCGAACAAGCAGCTTTGATTGAGAATGCCCTTCGCGAAGCTGCTGCGAGTAAGGAGAAAGCACACGAAATGGAGATGAAGATGCAGGATGCGAAGACTGAAATGGAGCGTGCGAAGAAGATGAAAGAAGACACCGTGTCGGAGATGAAGAAAATGATGCACGAGATGGAGCAGCAGCGATCAGAAATCGAATCTGAGAAAGAGCGATCAGCGATCCAGTTCAAGGCAGCGGTTGACGCAGAGAAAGAGGCTTTTAAAAGAGAAGTGGAGCGCATCGAAGCAGAGAGTAAGCACAAGTCCAAGCTTGCGATTCAAGCGGTGCTAGAGAAAGAAGCGGAGATCAAGCGACTCTCCAGTCGTCTCGCTGAGCTGGAAGAGGATGTGCGATCTGGCGACGCAGACCACCGCAAGATTTTCGAGGTTGCTCAGCTTCAGGCAAAGCGTGAGGCGGAGTCGCGCGCACAAGCTTTTCAACTGCAAGAAATGGCGAATCGATTAGACGAAGCGTACCGCCACATCCAGCGTTTGCAGGAGGAAAAGCAGCAGCACGACCAAGAACTGACCGCGTTAATGCAAACGCAGCGACGCGAAGGAGTGAACATGGAGTATCTCAAGAACGTGGTTGTGCAGTACATGTCGTTCCGCCCTGGCTCGTCGCAGCAGTCTCGACTGGTTCCTGTGCTCTCGACGCTGCTCCAATTTTCAGCGAGAGACATGAAAGAGATCAAGAGTGCGTCGAATTCGCGACGCAGCAGCTGGACGTCGTGGGGCACGGAGACGAAGGACTACAAGCCCATCCTGGACGGTAAAGGTCAGCGCCACTCGATGATCCCGCCGTCACCGGCGTCTTCGTCTGCGTTAGGCTCGTTCGAAGCTCCGCCTCGCGCGTCCAGTTTCACGCTCCCGCATGCGATGGAGTCGGCATCCTCGGACCCGTCGGCGTTCGCGTCGCATTCGACGAGCGAGAGTGCAGACTTTTAAGGGCAAAGAGATGCGTGAGTTTTGTTTTGATTTGGATTTTGGATTTTGGATTTTGAAAGAGAACATGTTTGTTGAGATTTACAACGTGTATGTTTGTGACTGTGTGACTGAAAACTGCTGTTAACGTTGACTCATTTTTCGGCTCATGATCAGCTCGGACGTTCGTCTGGAACGGAAGAACAAGGAGGTCAGTGGGCTATAGAGAGAGCGCTGTAAACATATCAAGAAGAAACCTGTACAGACATACCTCTTCGCAGCGTCCGCGCGAGACATCCGCCGTGCCTTGTCGCTGCTTCCGCCGCTGGACGAGAGACTCGAGTTCAAAGACGACGCGATCGCGAGCGGCGTCGTGGACAAGAAACTCTGGTGGCGAGAGAGCGACGCGATGCGGTTCACGCTTCCCCAGTACCCCGTCGCCGCGTTCTTCTTGAGCTCCAGCTTGCCGTTGCTGGAGCAGAGCAACCGCATCCACTCGAGACAGTGATCTGACAGAAACACAAACAAAGTCAAAAAGGAAAATCAGACCTAGTACAAACAAACAAAATGTGATGAGGAGGCATACACTTACCTGCAGAGTCGCATCGGATGATCATCCGCTCGGGGAGCGCGTTCGCAGCCGCCGAGCCGCCACCCGCACCAGGTCGGAGCGTGATCACGCACGCAGTCTTGCAGTTGCCCGTCTCGGCTTCCTCGACCTCGTTGCACGAGCGCACTTCGACAATGTCCTTGGTCGCGAAAGATCCGAGGATGTCCGGCTCTTCGTCGTACAAGTGCATCGCCAGCGAGTTGATGAGCACGCGCGAACTTGTGAGCACAAAGTACTTTGGGATCCACTTCTTGCCGTCCCAGTCCTGCAGGTTCGTCGAGTAGATCACCGCGGCTTCGATCTGCATGCGAAGGAGCTCTTCGTTGTCCTTGTGGATCGAGAACGTGCTTCCGCGACTGATGAACACGCCCGAGCCGAGAATGTCGTCCTTGTCTTTGCCCGACTCCAGCTGCCCGTACGCGCGCTTCACGTCCAGGAGCGAGTTGCGCCACATCACTGCTTCTTCGTCCGTGCGCGGGATGATGATCACGCTGATGTCCGATCCCAAGATCAGCTCCACCGCATTCTCCGGCGAGTTGATGTACGCAAACTTCACGTCCACCAAGGCGCGGCAGTCAATCACGCCATATCGAATCGAGTTCGCCTCGTCAGGCAGAATTTCGTGCTTATAAATGGAGAGCTCGTAGCCCCACTGCACGAAATAACGCAAACGGATACGCTCCTCGGTCGAAGTCCGGTAGTACAGCCACCCGCTGGAACTGAAGCCGTCCGATTCTTTCGGATGTGGCGGCACCAAGACAGGCACAATCCCTGAGCCTGACGGCGACCCCAGCACCAGATCCGAATCGTTCGCAGTGGCTTCAAAAGTGCTCGTCTTGAGCAGCTCTTTCGGCAAGATCTGGATGTCTCCGAGCGGCGGAAGAGATGAGTTCGATTTCAGAGACATGGAGTTCGTGCAGCAGTCGTAAATCGCCCCCGCCCACTGCTTCAGGTCTTGCTCCGTGTCGAACGCGAGCAAGAACGCATAGAAATCGCCAATCTGGTCTGTTCGCGAGTTCTCCTCGGCCGCAGTTGGGATCGCAAAGCTGATCTCCAGTTGGTAAAAGTCCGCATCTTCCTTGCTTCGTCCACACACTCTCGACATCTTGAGGTTGAAGATGCAGGGCAGCGAGATCATGCCCAAGAGCCGACCATTTGGCTCCGTGTAGAAAATGAGCTGGTGATTTCGGAGCGAGAAGTAGCGACGACGGAACACCTGGTACAAGCGGTCGAGTTTCCAGATCCGCGCTTCTTTCGGCTGCGTGCTCGCCCACGAATCCATTCGCGACACTTTTTTGAGAATCAGATCTCCGCACGAACACATCACGAGCATCCACCGCTTCGCGAGCTTTGCGTTCTCTGCGATGAGCTGCACTTCGTTCTCTCCCTTGAACTTGACGACAAAGCTGCCGGCGTCAAAGCCGTCCGAGTGCACATCCTCGAGCTTTTTCAGTGAGATCGCATCGATCGCATCCCCCCACTCGTTGATGTAGTCTTCTTTGCGCTCGTAGTAGTTGAACACTCCGTTCGAGATCGCTGCAAACACTTTCCGCCCCGCGATCTGCAACGTACCCGAGATCTCAGTGACATTTTCCGAGCCGAGCGAGAACGGCGACTGCGCAACTGGCTGCGGTCTCGACTTCTGACGCGGTCGACTGCTCCTGGAGGTGCTCTCATCGTCGTCCTCGTCGAGACTCGGGCTACCTTCGAGCAATTCGTCTTCGGACTCGGGGATCGAGCGCATGAGTCCAGCATTGTTCATCGCGAAACGTTTCTTGTTTCGACCACTTGGCGATGAAACCACGTCTTCGTCGCTGCCGCCAAACTTTCCACGGTAGTGGTAGTCAGACAGCCAAATCAGCGTCGACAGCCACGTTTCTTTCTGCGCATGGGTCTCAGCAACCAGCATCCACACAGTGTCGTCATCTGTGGTGAGCTGAATCGTGAAGTCGAGGTTCTCCTGGTAGCCCGACTCTGCCTCACGCACGTCCTTGATGCTTCGCAAGTCCAAAAGGCTCGAGTACGAGTGCAGATTCTCATCGTCCAACACCTCGTACTTGAAAAGCAGCAGCTCATTGTCGTTCAGCACGATGAAGCGCGGGTGGTACGCGTCCATGCCTGCTGACCGCGGCTTCTTCACGAAGAACCAGCCTCGCGTCGCCGTTTGCTGCGACACATCCTTCAGACTTCGGAAGAGCGTGGGCTCATCGGCGACTCGTGGGTCCACGTACTTGGACTGATTTGCCATCAAGCGCGACACTGCGAGTCGGAACGAGTTGGACTCGGACGAGCGCGAGTACGACTGGCTGTTGCTGCGAGACGAGCGTCTCGAGATCGACGACAGGTCGTACTCTTGGCCCGTGAGTCGCTTCGACTCACGCGCGATGCAGATGCCCCACTTCATCATTTGCTCCTGCGTCGGGAAGCACAACACGAATGGACGACGGTATTTCTGCACGGGGCTGTTCACGAGGAGACCGAGCTCCAGTCGCCACGGCATGCTCTCCTCCGTCGCTGGCGCGTCGAGATCGCTCCACGTCACTGAGTTTCCGCTTGGGGTGGTCGGAACAGGCGAGCTGCTTCCAAAGCGGTCACGGCTCTTCTCGGTGATCTGGCTCGGGACGATGCTGATGATACTGTCGCATCGAAGCGTGCCAATCGGACGCGTTCGACTCGCGGCATGCTGCTCGTTCAGGAAATATAGCAACTTGCCGTCTTCAAGAAGCACAAAGCGGTGGCAGGCGAAGGTAGGCACCAGGTCGCCCAATTTGCCCACGTCGCCCTGAAGGAGCATCTTCGGCTCGAGGATCGGGTTGAACTCGACAACGGCGACTGGGTGCACGGGGATCGACAGCCGCGTCGCGTCGGCGCAGAAGAGCGGCGAGTTCTTGAGCAAGTCGACCCACTGGACCATGTCCTCGCGGTTCCGCGTGAAAAACGTGAAGATGCTCTGCGTACCTTCGAGCGTGACGCCCCACTGCTTTGGATGACACTGCGTGAACGCCGAGACGACCTCGCGCGCGTCGTTTGTAGGGCGAATGTCCATCACTTCGTCCATGCGGATGCTCAAGCACGGCTCGTCCACGCGGCCGCCCTGCATGCTGGGCTTGAACAAGTTGAGTTTGTCGCCGTTGAGCTGCAGCATGCGCACGCGAAAGCGGTGCGCGGCGGGCTCCTTCGCCAAGATCCACCCTTCGGCGATGCGATTGGACTCCGGCGGCGCCTGGTTGTCGATCCGCGAGAAGCGCAGCGTCAGCGGCCGGTCCGCGTCTTGTATGAGCTCGATCGCCTGCGAGAACTCGATGTTCGTGAAGTAGTGGTTGTTGATCGAGATGAGCAGATCGCCGACGCGGATCACGCCCGACGCCTCGGCGAGTCCCATCGCCGCGCCGCCGTCCGCGGACGTGTCCTGGAAGCCGCACACCATCACTTCGTCGTCGACCGTGCCGCGCAAGATCAGGTTCAGCGGCCCCGGCTGGTCGAACGTGACCGTGATGATCTTTTCCTTGAGCTCTTCCTCGCGGTTCTTCTCGTGGTCGTCGCCTCCGCCGAGCGTCGACGTCATGCGGATGCCGTTTGCGTCTGTGAAGCGCGAGCCCTGGATCATCGCCGTCTTGCGCGCCATCGCGCTCGGACGCGGGATCACCGAGCTGCCGCGGATGATCGTCGACTCGGGGCGCTGCATGAGCTTCGGCTTGTACTCTCCGCGAAGCTTGATGAGTTTCATTCCACAACACATACGGGATAATAATGTCAGAAAGCCTGTTTGTTTGTTCGCTCAGTCGTAGGATGGATACACAATTGCGCTTCAACTCACCACTAGCGTCAGCACGGTCGCCCAGCGCACCATATCCTCTCGGTCGTTGCCCGCAATCGTGTAGATGCGGTCCGCACAAACCTATAAGAATGAATGCACGATGCCGTCAGCATAAGTACCCTTTCCAATTGATGAGACCAACCATCTCAGACATGATCGTACCAGATCGAGCGCGTTCTCAGGCGCATCTGCGACGCTGGAGGGCAGCACGGCGTTCACGGACGTCAAGTGGATCGCGCCGAGCTCCTGCTCCTCCGTGTTGTTCTTGAAGTAGCGCAGGATCATGCCGTCGAGCACGAACCAGCGCATGCGGTACGTGTTGCCCGGCAGGTGGATGCGCAGCACGCGCGAGCTGTTGAGCTTCTTGCCGCCGGCCCCCACGTGCTGCGCCTTGCGCTTGAAGTCGGGCTTGAGCAGGTAGCCCTTGGGGTTCTCGAGCCAGTCGGTGTGGATCGCGCCGGTGATCTGCATCTGGTGCACCTCGCGCGAGAGCTTCTCGTAGGCGTTCTCGGACGCGGGCGGCGCGGACGAGGGCGTGGCCACCGTCATGGCCATGGACGCCGCCATCGCGTTGTTCTCGCCGCCGATGGTGCTCGCGCTCAGGTCCGTCGCCATCGCGCTTCTGCCTTTGAGCTCTTGAGCTTTCTGGTCGTGGGGCGTTCGTTATGTGGGTGATGAATGAACATCAGCAGCACTTCTTCCCTTCCTTTTCGTGAGTTTGTGGAGGGGGAGTTGCTCTTTTATCAGTCTTCTTACTACGCATAAGCCCACTTAAATGTAATTTAGCACAGTTTTGTATTATCTGTCTGTCATAAAATATAGCCTTATATAAACCGTGTGTATCAAAAACAATGATATGCATTATCCAAGGTGGATGCTTTTCAAGACAGTCGAACCTTGTGGGTCAAACAGCGAAGAAAAACAAGTGGGGTGGAAGAGTGTATGTCGCGTGGGTACTGTAGCCACATTGGGAAGAAGAGATCAGATTGATGGTGCTCATCAAATGGCTCTCTCATCACATACGTAACTTCTTCACACTCGATTGATTATCTATTTTATGTAGGCAAGCGCTCGCTTCGCTAATCTCTCCATCTCCTATCAGTACTGCGGTCAGTCGCCTCGTGTCGTGCTAAAAGTCGCGGTAGAGCATGAGCATGGCGTCCAGCTGGATGAGCGCGCGGTCGAGGCGGTCGAGTGTGCGGCTCAGCTTGTCGAACTTGGCCAGGTCGTTCGCCTCCACGAGCGCGTCCGAGCGCGCGATGAGCTCCTTGTTCTGCTCCGCCTCCATCTTTCTCCGCGCGCGCAGCTTGCAGAGCGACAGCTCGATGCGCTCGGCCACGCTCTTCTCCATGCGCGGCACGTCCACGGACCAGCAGAACACCGTGAACGCCGGGTTGTGGTCGGCGCGCTTCGGGATCTCCTGCATCTTCACCAGGTTCTCCGTGAAGAGCTCGTAGAGTCGGCGGCGCGCGTCGTTCGACGGCAGCAGCGCCAGCTCGCCGATCGTCTTCTGCTCCAGCTGGCGCTTCTCCATGAGCAGCCGCACGATGCGCGCGCTCTGCACGCCGTACTTCTCCTGGATGTACGAGTGCGTCGTCGCCTGCTTGAGAAAGTCCACGATCTTCTTCATGTGCACGACGTACTGGCCACCGTCGCCGGGCCGCGCCTGGGTCGCGTCAAAGCTCTCCTGCGCGACTTTCATCACCATGCCCGACTTGTCGCGGCACATGACCGTGATGTAGTTGAGCAGCAGGCGCCACGTGTCCTTCGAGTCCTTTGGCAGCGCGCTCTTCACCTCCGCCATGCCGAAGAGCTCCCGCGCGGTGACCGGGAACGACGTCGGCTCGTCCTTCTCGCGCTCGTGCGGGGACGAGTGTTTGAGCATCGCGGCGACGATCACGCCGGCCACGTTGTTGATGTTCTCGGTCGCAAACTTGATGCACGCCTGATGACGCAGATCGCGCATGAGCTGGTCCACGCCAAAGCGCCACACAAGAGACTGCTCCGCCATGGCGCCGTTCTCGCCAGCGGCGTCTGCGTCCGTCTCGCTCGAGGCGGTCGAGACGCTCGACGTCCCCCGCGTGGGCAGCTTGGCACGCTTCGTCAGCTTTCGCTTCTTGGTCGAGCGCGACGTGTCGGGATCAAACTCGGCCTCGTTCTCGTCCTCTTTCTTGCGCGCGTCGTCAGCCTCCAGCATCATCTGGAGCTCGACTGGGATCGCGTTGCTCGGCGCTGCACTCTGCTTCTTCTTCTTGCCACGCACCGTGATGCCGTCGTCGTCTGTCTTGTCATTCGCAGCTCCGTTTGCAGCCGCTCCATTCGCAGCACCACGCTTACCAGTCGCTCGCTCGCCAGTCGCACCGTTTGCTCCAGCGCTGCTGCTGTTCGCGTCGTTGCCACGAGTGATGCTCGCTGGGAAATCTGGCTGCTCCTCCTGCTCGGGCACTTTCATATCGAGCGGATGCACGCGCGAGATGTATCGCTTCTTCGCCATCTCAACGAACGTCGCGCGGATGAGAGCGCGGCTCTCCTCGAGTTCGGCTTCGCTAATCTCTTCCTCTGTCGTCTCGCTCTGCTGGTGCTTCTGCTCTGCTAAGTTATACGCCATGGACTCGAGCGACTGGTCCATTCGCACGCGCCCGTGCACCAGCATCTCTTCCATAATAACTTCGCCCTAAAGAGAGAGCATGGACAATAGAGTTTCTTAGACAAACGCTCTGGTTGATGAGAGCAGCAACGGCCTTGTCAATAAACGAACCTCAATGCCAAAGCTCTGCTTCGCCTGCTCGATGAACGTCGGGAACCGCAGTCGGTAGAGCGCTTCTTGCACGTTAATCTACAGCGAGCCCATTAATTAGTCCATCCACATTAGTTGGGCTCTTCATTTCCTATCAGGTTGTTGCAACGGGTACACCAAACGACATCTATACGCTGCGACTCACATTATACGAGACAGCGGCTGCAGCAGCGTGCCCTCGGAGCACCGCAGCAGGTTTGACCACCAGCAAGTTGTGCTGCAGCAGCTTGAGCAGCGTGCACTTGATCTCGTGCACGCTCGGCTTGACCACGAGCGCGGCCGCCTGCACGCGCGTCACCACCTCGACGAGGCGCAGGCCGTCGGAGCGCAACAGCTCGGAGCCGATCTTCTCGGCGATCTCGCCAAAGTCGTCGCGCAGCACGCTCAGCACCACCGCACGCTCGGAGCGCGTCGGGAAGACCGTGGGCGCCATCGCCACGGCGCCGCTGCCGTCCGCATTCGCTCCATTCGCGCTCATCTTGGCCTCAACACCACCACTTTCCTGCCTGAAAATGCTGCTGGGTTGGTTTGGTGGTGTGTGAATGCAGCGTACCTTTATGCTTCCACTAGGTGCGAGTATCTGTAGTGAATATGCTCGATTATGTACGGATTGTTTGTCCGTCGGTTAATTGCTAGAATTGAGGTTTGTAACACTCGGTGCAGTCCCGCAAACGTTGCACTTTTTATTCGCTCGTCTTCATGTGAAACGGAGCTCTTCGAGAGATCGCACGCAGAGCAGATCTCACTCATTCATCAAGCCTCCTCTCTGCGTTCCTCTCTCTCTCTCTCTCTCTCTCTCGCCATCGATCGACCAGCACAGCTGCCTGCCGTCTGCACACGTGTGTGTGCGCGCATTGTACGGAAGAAGCGCGATGCCGTTCTCCTCTCTTTCCGCGCCAGTAGCCGTCGCTGAGGCTCCCAGCGCCGCCTCCAACAGCCGCACCGCGAGCGGCAACAACCACGCGACAGTTGCGACGCAACCACACGCCCATGAAGCAGTGGGGGTCAGAGCGACGACGACGCTCGACCTCGAGAGCTCGCAGCCACCAGCAGCAGTAACAGCAGATGCAAGCACCGCGAGCACGACTACCAATGGCGCGCCGTCGGCTTCTGCAGCCGCATCGTCTTCGCCGTCGTCGTTGACGCCTGGGAAGCGCGCGCCTGCTGCACCTTTTCTGAAATATGGCTACCTTTTCAAGCAGAGCTCGGGCAAGTGGAAGCGCAAGCGCTGGAACCAGCGCTGGTTCGTGCTCGACTCGGAGACGGGCTTGCTCAAGTACTTCCGCCACGCGTCACTGCCCGAGTCCGTGCACTTCCGGCAGGACGCGCACGGCGCGCTGCAGCTCCAGGAGAAAGGCGTGTCGCTCGTGATCCAGGGCGACTTGCCGCGCGGCGTGCCGACGCCGTTCTGCTTCACGGTCTCTGGCGCCGGCAACCGCGAGATCCGCATCTGCGCAGACACGAACCAGGAGTTCAAGGAGTGGACGAATGCGATCTCGCTGGTGATGAGTCCGCGGGAAGTCGCCGAGAGCGACGAGCAGTACGGGAACGAGAGTGGGGTGCTGGACACGACGAGAGGCGATGCTCTACCAACGACGCACATCGCTGGTGGTCGAGGTCGCGATTCGTCTGCGTCGTCGTCGTCTTCAGGCCCACCATCACCCTCGAGAGGCGAAGAAGAAGACGAGTCCATGTCCGAGACGGAAGATCTACCGCCGCATGTGCGTCGAGGCAGCAAGAAACCTGCACCAACGAGGTTTCCTCGAACAGTGGAAGCGCGCAAGACGCTGGGGATTTTTCCATCCAACATGGTGCGTAGAAATGAATTCTCATTCTGCAAACACTGGAGACATGTAAGTGTATCTAACCATTTTGATCTGACTTTTGATGCTCTAGCGAAACAAGCTGTCCGGTCACGAAACTACAGCGATCCTGCTGGTGCTCAACCCTGTTGTCGGTACTGGAAAACCATTCTACCGTCATCGTATTGTAACTCAATCAACCACCGGCACTGACTGACCTATTGGTTGCCTTTTCTAGTGCTGATCAGGTTTGGAAGCTTGCAGGCAGTGTACGCGAGCGCGTTTTTCATCAATGCCGTCTGCGTGTGGCTGCTCTGGCTCCACAATGCGCCGGACGACACGATTCCTGTGCCGCTCTCGTCGGGAAAAGCAAAACGAACATCAACAAGATTCGAGCCAAAACTGGATTTTGATGCACTGGGTATGGGTGACGATGCGCCTGTGAAACTCAGTGGCAGCTCCAAGCTCTCGAGTAGCAGCATTCAACATCAGTTCGCATCCAAGTTTGCTGGAACTGTCGACGGTAAAGTCCGCTGTATTGCTCACATGATGATATATAATGTCTGCGTGATTGCCAGACTCACCATTTCGTCTTCTTCCGTATTGCATGATGCCAGGTGTGAGAGTGTCGGCTGGCGAGTCCATCAAGATGTGTGCGCCGGCTCCAGCGGAGATTGTTGCAGGGTGCTGGACGCAGATTTCTGCAACGCGGTTCAATGTTCGCCAAGGTAAACAATACCGTTGCTTGTCCAGGTTATTGGTCTGATGCTGGCGTCATGGTGCACATACTGAACGGGAAACCGTTGACTGCTGGTGTGTTTGCAGGTCCGAACTACCGGAGAACAAAGATCAAAGCCGCGTCAACGACTGCGTTGCTGGATTTGCTGGCGATTGATGTCTACAGAGTACGTTTCCATTCGCGTTCTCTGACATTATTTGACGTTGCCAATCATCTGAACATTGCCATTGTGAAAACCACCAAAACAGTCGGAAGGGAAGGTTGACAACATCGCGAGCGTCATTGATATCAGCAACCTGAAGAGCCCCGAGTACGTAACTCTAACGTTTTATCCGCGATGGCACTGGTGCTAACCGAAACGACTGTTGTATTGCTGTACCCTTCAGGTCTGAGCTTGATCTTTTCATCGTGAACTGTCAAGTTCCGAACTACCAGCCGTCGAATCCGCTCTGGGGCGAGAAGCAGGGTGATGGCACAGGTTTCAACTTCGTCACGTACTTTGCGATCCCTCCTGCAGTCCGGAAGATGCTGGACTCGTCGGCGGATCCACCGCTTCAAGCCGTGCGAGTACGTTCTCGTGTCCGACTTTCTGAGTGGGCATTTTCATGTACTTGTTGCTAACCAACAGATCTTCTATCATTTATGTACAGTTGCTCAAGAACTTCATGGCGGGCGTCAGTGGTGTGGTAAGTTGGTGATAGAATGAAACTTGATCTGTGGCGTGCTTCCTTCCTGTTGCCATGACCTCTAACTTCCTGTCTTCGTGATCTTGTGATTGACAGCGCGACCGCTTCAAAGCCATCGGCATTGTCGTGAACCCGCAAGAGCAGAAGCTCGGACGCACGGAGCGCCACTTGCTCGAGACGTACAACGGGCAGCCGATTCTCACGCGTCCGCAGCACCGCTTCTACGAAGGCGACGGGTACTTTGAAGTGGACGTTGACGCCCACGAGTTCAACTTTGTGGCGCGGAAAGGGCTCGTGGGCGTGTCGGAGCATTTCCGCAACATGGTCGTGGACTTTGGCTTCGTGCTCGAGGGCCAGGAGGACTCGGAGCTCCCGGAGCAGATCCTCGGGAGCGTCCGTCTCTGCAAGATCGACGTTCGCCAGGCGTCTCAGATTGCCTAAACAGGGCTGACTGGCGTTAGAGGTTGGTTACCCATGGCGATGGTAAAGTTGTATCTAAGCTTCATACGGCTGTAGTTTCTTGCATGACTGTACTTTAAATTCGATGTGTCTCTATCTGTTCTTTGCCTATGCCAAATTCTTCATGAAAGTACTTTTAAAATGGATACATCTTGGCACGAGAAGCCGCTTCAGAGGGTCCAGGTACCCTGGCGCATGGTCCTCAATCTCGTGGACGACGATGAGCAACGTCGGGAGAACCAGTATGGACGTATTCGAGAGCACCCTCGACTCCGCTTCCCCGCTGGTTTCCTTGGCGGTAGGGGAGTGGAGTACCTGAGAGAAGGCGTCACTCTTGTGGTACACTGTGTGACCCACATAACATAGAGTGATGGTCAGGTGCGAGTTGAAGTTGCACAAGGCAAATTGCGGAAAATGGACACTGAAATCGCGCGCAAAGGCACTTGGCGTCCGGCGCTCACATTGTACAGCATTGGATGGATCTCTGTGGATGAGCGCGCGCTATCGCTATTGTGCGTGTGATCAATGCCTCGCGCGTATCCACGTGAATGCAACAGGTACGTTCAGATGATGACACCCGGCGCCGCCCACTGCCTATGAACACCAACTGACTGAAAGACACCCAAGAAAAGAAAGCAACGAACACAAGCGTCGTCTCCTGTCGCTATCCACAATGCCGCGTCAGGTTCAAATGAAGTGAGCGCTGCGTCGAGTATGCGTTTGTCGGCTGCTGATGCGCGCGGTGGCGATGACAGCAACCGCCAAAACTCGCATCCCACGAGTCGAAATAGCTCCAAGCAGCAAATTGCGTCTATTCCTGTCGCCAACAGCAGCAGCGAACAAGCAACAAGCGGTGGTTTTAGCACGCAAATGCGCCAGCTCTTGCTTTTACGTCAGACGTGCGCGGTGCGGGAATCGCTGAGCTCGTAGTGCACAAGGAGGTTCATGCGCTTCGTCTGGGTGAGTGCTGCGAGCATTAGTACCAGGGCAATAGCGGCGCTCGAACGACGAACGTAAAGGGCTCGTTCCGGGTTATTTGTTCCCAGTGCGCATTCAGCCAGCCAGTCACGCCGTGCGTTCATTCGCGATGCCGCTGGGGCTGCTGTCGACGTCGACGGCAGTGGGGCCTCACGCAGCGTCGCCGGGGTCCACGGCGTCACGACCGCCAGCACCGTCCAGAATCCCACAACCTGGAGCTCAACCAACGACTGCAGGACCTCCGCTGACCAGCCTGCGGGCACAGAATTCGCGGGCGTCGTTTCTTTCCAAGTTGACGCCGTTCCAGAACCGCACGCTCTCGGTGGTTCCCTATGCGCCGGAGCGGCTGAGCATCTCCCAGGAGGTCATGACCCCAGCGATGGCCGAAGCGATCATCCAAGCGGTAAGACTGCTCACAAATATGATGCGAGCAGGGTACGATACCAGTCTAAAGCTGGGGGTTCTGTGAATGCTCTTTGCCTGTCCTACACACAGGGGATTCAAGCGGAGAAGAGGGCGTCCAACGCAGCAGCACTGCTGGAAGAGGAGCAGCGGATGCACCAACACCAGCCAAACACGCTCTTCGCGGCGCTGAGGATGCGGCGAGCGCTGCGGCGACCACGATCTGGTCCGAGCGTCGCGAGCCGTGACAAAATCGACGAAACGCAGGCGAACATGGACCGCCACAAGAAAGTGCTCTCGCGATACAAGATCCGGTGCGTGGACTTTGCCAACCCTGAGGCGGTGCGACTCAAAGCATGGGCTGATTCATGGTCAACCCGCACAGCACAATCTTCAAGATGTGGCAATTGGTACGTAATAGAATAGGCTTAGTTTGCCTGGTTGCATTCTCACTGTACTAAATCACGTTGCTCTGGGGATTTGTGCTTTTAGGGAACACTGATCCTGGTCATTTACCAAAGTCTGATCCTCCCCTATGGGCTTGCGTTCGGCGCGAATGACAGCAGCACGGTCGACATCTTCATCAGCTGCGTTTTTGCGTGGAACATTGGCATTCAGTTCAACACGCCGATCGCGCCAGACGGTGAAGAGAGCGAGTACATCACGGACCGACGCAGAATCGCGAAAGCCTATGCGCGTGGATGGTAAGGATCCGTTCACGTGTGCTCTCTTTCTGCCTGTCGATTGATCGCAATGAGGTGATGACTCATATTATATTGTATGTGGAACATCTTATATCTTTGAAGGCTCTTCTTTGATGTAATAGCGTGCATCCCGTTCGACTACGTTTTGCTCCTGATAAACAACGTCGAGGGCACAGGGACTGGGAATCTGAACATTCTGGGGCTTTTAAAAGCGCTGCGCGTGCCACGGCTTCTCCGCCTGCTGCTCCTGCTGCGCGTGGTCAAGATCTCCAAGATCCGCCCCGAGCTGCGTCGCTGGCTGCAGCACTCTCGCCACGCAAACTTGTTGCGTCTGGTGCGTCTTGTGCTTGTGTTTTGGTGATTAACCATTACGTGGCGTGCGTCTGGCACGGCATCGCGGCCAGCGATGAGATGAAATCCAACGATTCCAGCACCGATCCGCTGCATCTGTACTTCTCGTCCTACTATCTATCGATCCTTGTGGTCATGGGGCAGAATATCACGATCTACGACGACACGGAGTACGTGTTTTGCATCATCGTCATGGTCTTTGGCGCCGTGCTCATGGCCGTCGTGTTCGGTAATGTGGCGATCCTGATCGCAAACTACTACGAGAACCAGAGCAGTCACCAGAAAAAGGTGGAGTGGCTCTTTGCGAGCATGAACCGCATGAAGCTTCCGAACGAGCTGCAGAACCGCATCAATGACTACTACCAGGCGATGTGGGAGCGCCACGGCACGCTCGATGGCGCTGTGACGGCGTGCATTCCCGAATTGTCGCGCAACCTCGCGTACGAAGCCGAACTCTTTCTGCGCATGGACATGATCAACCGCGCGCCGATCGTCCAGAGCTGCAGCGCGAAAGTCGTACAAGAGTTGGTCATGGAGCTTGAGCTGCAAGTGTTCATGCCAGGTGACTACGCGGTCGTGCGCGGGGAAGTGGGCAATGACATGTACTTCGTGCAGGACGGCGTGTGCGAAGTCACGAAAGACATTGCGCTGCAGTCTGGGAGGTCGCTATCCAGCATCAATGCTGACCCTGAAGCGTTTTCGAACGAAGTCGTACTCAAGATCCTTGGTCAGGGTGACTACTTTGGCGAAATCGCGCTGCTCATGAACTGCAAGCGTACGGCGAATGTACGTGCGCAGGTGTTCTCCGAGCTCTGTACATTGACGCGCGAGGTCTTTGAGAGCATCTCGCTGCGATACCTGGAAGACCGCAACATCACCGAGAAGTTCATCATGGACAAGTACGACCCAGGGATGCTCCAAGCTGCGATGAAGCAGTCACAAGAGGTCACGATGCGAACAGGTACGACCGCACTTCCACGCACCGCTGTATCCGAGCCGCAAGAAGCCCCAGAGACCTCCTCCAAGACCCTCAAACTGTTGAGGAAAATCGACGGTCGACTGAGGCGTCTTGAGCACCGTATCGATAAAGAAGCGCGCGAGCGGCACGACAGTGACGTTCGCTTTCAGATGGAGTTTGGTCACAATCGAAGCTCAGCGGAGACCCCTCGCGATCTGTCGACGGGCTCGACTTCGACTTCGGCGCCGGAGTTTTTGGTCTTTGAGCCTGAGCGAGTCTCTCAGCGGAACCTCTTGGCTCCGTACCCTCGTTCCAGCACGGACACCAGTCGAGCTGTATCACCAGAAGACCAGGTCATCGATGACGTCGCCACCCCCCGACAGCACTGACGAGAAGAAAGTCTGGAAACGTCCCGTTCTCTCGAGGCCAGGAAGCTGGAGGAACGCGCGCCGAGAGGGATCGGTCGAGAGCCTGCGACTTCGAGGGCTCGTGCGGCCCGCGTCGCGGCAATCGAGCCGCACATCGTCAATCACTACTACGATCTCAAATGCGGAGCTTATGTCCTCGAGCCAGTTGCGCAACGAACCTTCGCTCCGCGGTCCTGCGATTGCTATCTCGCGGCATGTCGACGAAGAGACTGACCGCTTTGAGCCAAGGATGAGCGCTACGTACAACGACTTGGCGCGGAAGCTCTCGCAGATCGAGCAGCGCCATGACGAAGACCATGATCACGACCAAGACCATGACCACGAGGAGCACGGTTTCTCGGAGCGAAGCTGATGTTTCGATTTTTGATACGAGTACTAGGCCACGAATGCTGTGAGCAGTAAGCAGGTGGCGAAGAAAGCGCATTGTGTACAATAATCAAGTGAGGTGAATGAACCTTATTTCTTATTTATCCTTCAACTCTAGTGAGAAGTTGCACACGCGTAGTACTCAGTACGAAATCCGACGGAAGCTGCCGTGGTACTTTCACCAACATTGATTCGACGGCACGGTGTGGTAGCGCCCCTGATACTTGGGGGACACGCAGTCTTTGGTGCCGGCAATGATGATAAATGTCAAGCAGCTTCTTCTCATCGAGGCGCGTCAAGTCAAGTCTACGGACGACGCGAAATTGGTTTTAAAAAACCACACTTGCGACTCACATACACACACACACTCACAGGCAGTCCCAGCTTTTGTACGTGGGAACACTCATCCGCAGTAGTTGCTGTTCAGGGTATTGATTTTTTTATGAACTCGGTAGGCGAGTTCGAGGTCTTTTGCGATTTTCGTCATCCTACCCACCATAGAAGCTGATTCGCGCGATCTTGCTACACAGGGTGTGAAGGAACTGTGGAGGGGAGCAAAGTGTCATTGAGGGAGATGGCACAAGCGAACGACCGAGCTGGCAGCCGCATTACGTACATAGCTCATAGTAGCTCATGGCTCCTGTGATACCTCCCTCCATACGAGCGCATCTATTCATTTTTGCTTGCTTCATTCGTGCATTGACGCTCCTGCACACGCGCACTCATTCCTTTGCTGTGTGGATGTTGCAGATGCAGCCCTCGTCGTCGAAGAGGAACGTGGACTTGACGGCGATCGAGACGTAGAAGATCTTGACCATACCGCGCACGACCACCACGCGCTGCCTGTCGCCGTCGTCCTCGATCGCCGGCTCCTGCCACGTGCCTTCGCTCGAGGACTTCTCGAGGTACTTGAGGAATGTTCCTTGTCCTTGCAGCTGCTGCCGGGCTGGCTGTGGAACTCGATGTCGTCGCTCGCGAGCTCGAGCGTTGCAGCCGTGTCTTTCGTCTGGCGCAGCTCCACGTGCGCGCTCGTGGCCACACTCGCGACACCCACGGCTGGTTGGCTGACTGATTTGCTGGTCAGCTACTGCTGGCTTGTGTTGCGGAAGGCGGATTCGGTTCTGAAGCTCACGCACAAAGCTCGCAAGGTGCTGCTCACTGCGATTGTGCTAATTTACATATGCGCTCCTCCCACCACCGCCGCTCACCTGAATTGGCCTTGCTGCTCCATTTGCTCTCACTTCATCTTTCTAGATCTCGCCTTCGCTGCGCGACACAAGTGAGTGAACATCTTGATGAGAGCGATGGAGAGCAAGATGACCAAATGCGAAGCCCATGCACAGCATGGGTGAGGTGTTGCTGTGCGTCGCTCTGATCGAACTCGCAGACCAAGCGCTCGGCGGTTGGATTTCGAGGCTTCTCATGTATGCCCCGACTTGAGCCAAAGAACCCGTTTGACGTTTGCTCACTCTAAGCAGCAGCTGCAGCAAGCAGGCCACGTGGCCGACAGCGCAGCAGGCGGTGGACGCGTTCGTGACGACGCAGCTGCTGGACAACGACATGGACGTCGTCGCCGAGAAGATAAACCGCTGCGCGACAAGCTGCGTCCTCGCGCCACGTCCGTGAGCGGGGAGGATGAGAGCGGCGAAGAGCGCAGGAAGAAGAGCTGGACCCCGCCACGAAGAAGAAGTGCGCCAAGCGTCTGCAGCAGCACTGGCTCGCCGTCGCGTGCCGCTTGCTGCAGGAGCAGCGCCAGCAGGTCCAGGTCCAGGGGGCATCGAAGCTGTCGAGATGGGCCTCAAGAAGCTTACGAATGCCAGCACGAGCGGCTCGTCCTCTGGCGACCTCTATTTAACCCCCGCACAGGCGATCTCGGCGTCGTCGTCCGCCAGCTTCCAGTTCACAGCAGCGCTGCGCTCAGTAACGAGCCAATCCTCGACGCGGGACGCTGCAGCGAAAGTCGCGCGCAGCCGCGAGGTCAGCAGCGCTACGAAGTTGAGGCGCGGGCGCCGGCGACCGCCGCCACGCCGTGCCCAAGCGCCAAGCGGCGGAGTTCGAGGCCGCGGAGGCAAGTGGACCCAGTGCGCGATGCGAGTTGGCTGCTGAAGACAAGCGAGCTTCACAAAAAGAAGGTGCTGAATGAGGCATTCAAAAAGATGCTTCAAAAAGCGCCGGACTCTTTTGAAAGCCCTATCCCGCGCGCAAACCCTGCTTAAAACGGCACGTTTCCCTCTCTCCAGCCGCTAAAAGTCACAGCCGAATGCCCTTCTTTGTCGCCAAGCGTCCTCTTTTCCGCCAAACCATACAAACCAACAGAGCTTCTCAAATCCGCAAAAATGGAACCTGTGACTCGGTTTCGCCCCTAACCGCTCATTTTCACACCCAATTTACCCCAAATGCGATACGTTCCCTAATAAAAGGCCGTATTTGCCTGTGAGTCTCACCCGATATAGAGAGGTTTCTCAATACCTTTCATCTCTAATGACGGGTCGTTATTAAGTTCGTCAGGAACCGTTTAGGAGAGCGCTTTTTGCGTGATCGCATTTGCCATCAGTGGATATGGCGCGCAAGCGCAAGGCTGCCGCGGACGCCGGCGCGGACAGCGATGGCTGCGCAGCAGCGCCTGCCGCCAAAGCGCTGGAGGAAGGCAACGAGATGGAGCAGCAGCTGTCGGCGCACGCGGCGTGCGCGCACAACGACTTTGTGCGCTTCTTCCAGCGCCGCGCCAGCGTACGCACGCACGCACGCATGCTCGCGTGGCTTGCCTCGAGCTGCGGTTCAACAGTTGGTCGTCTCACTTTGCTTCTATACGACGCGCATGTGTACTACAGGGGCAGATCGCTGCGAACCGCGTGTTTATCGTCAAGCACCAGCAGTGTGCAGCCCGGATGCGGCGCTCGTACCCGATGGCGGCGTCGCTGCCGTACCACCGCGCAATGCTCAACGTCAGCTGCGTTGAGAGTACGTACACACTCGTCCATTTAATATGTGAGCCATCTAGCTGCAAGTTCGCTGACAGTGTCTTGCGTTGATCAAAACATGCAGCGTCCGAGCCGCCGCTCGTACCGGACCGCAGCGTGAAGACCACGTCGCAGACCACGATCGGCAACCCGTCGGAGACCGTGACGCTGCTCAAGAAGTGCGTGGTGCTGCCGCGCATCCCCGCGACGCCGAACTCGACCATGTGGACCGCGCTTTCCAAGAACTACGAGGTCGAGGACCAGCCGCAGCTGACATTTCTGCCGTACTTTGGCGACGAGGACGAAGACGACGTGGTCTCGGAGTTCTACCAGATCAAGTACGTGTGGTGTAGTCCTTGCATGTGAGCCACACCAACAATTGGATCTCTGATGGATGTATATGCGCTCAGACTGCAGGGCACGAGCGCGATGGAGGTGGACTTTACGAAGGAGATGTGCGAAGCAGTGCTGCAGCAGCTCCAGTCCACGTGGGAGCTCAGTCCTGGGGATCTGGACCGCGTCGCGAGGACCATCCAAGTTGAAACTGAGGTAATGTGTTGTGTGAGGTCCAAACTCTCGTGTGCTTAGACGTTGTGATTTGCTTATTGAACTTTGCTGCAGGTCGTCGTCGAAGTGCACAAGAAGATGCGCGCTGCCCAGAAGCGAGCGAAGAAGAAGAAGCGCATGCGCGAGGCGGCAGAAGAGCTCAAGCTGAAGAGCGACCCGAACCCCGCAGAGCCAGAGACTGCTGCACCATCATCCACCACTCAAGAGCCGGTGGCGGAGTCCATGGAGCACTACTTTGAGCTCTACGAGTCCGCAGTCGACTCGCACCGGAGTACGTTCTATTGAGGTTTGCCTAGATACCTTGGCGGGAATACTGACGCTTCGTCATACTACCTCTCTGTGTTGTGCTCAGCACTGTTCTGCCGCAGATGCTACAAGTACGATTGCGACTACCACGGCTGCGTCGAAGTGCCAAAGCTAGTAAGAGTCCTATTAATACTATGCTGCCTAGGGTACACAACCATCTGCAGTGTGCAAATGATGATGACAAACCCTTGTTCTCTATCTAGGATGTCACGGAGCAGAACGCGGTCGCTGAGAAGATCAAGAAGAAGGCGAGCTCTGCGAGCACCGGCCGCAACTGCGGCAACCAGTGCTTCCTCGGCCGCATGGGCAGCTCCCAGTTCTCGAAAGCGCGCGCGATCTCCACGGCGTTCGGCTGGGACAGCCAGAAGCGCATCGCCTGTGCGCGCGCGTACTTCATCTGCTCGGGCAACTTCTGCGACGTCGCCAAGATGCTCGGCGACAAGACGTGTCTCGAGGTCGCCGAGTTCTGCGACTTCTACGAGATCAACGAGATGAGTCTGGCGGAAGAGGTAGGTTGGATCACACTCTTCTTGTGACCTGGACGACAATGGGTTTACAGTTAAACGGCCGAGCACTGACTAGAAGGTGCTGCTACTCTGTGCGTGTTGTGTGCATTGTATAGCGCAAGCTTCAGTGGAAGCCGAAACGTGGTGGTCGGAAGAAAAAGATGACGCCTTCGATCTCGCATCTACAGCGTAAGTGGCATGTATGCATTGCAACGATTTATATTTCCATGTTGTAGCACCCAAACTGTCGTCCCTAGATACGCCATGCTGGTCGAGTCCGCTTCAGCATGGCCACGAGGACAGACGGATATTGAGGAGGAGAGTGGCTTTGTGATGGCGTTTGCCCTCGCATTGGCTCCCACCACCCAACGGACTATTCCTCCTGGACCACCAAAGTTGACGTGAGCTCTCCAGGCTCATCCGTGGGCACAGTCTTTCGCCACACACTTCGAAGTATGTGTTGGACTGATGTGTGTACTAAAGGACTAACATTGTTCACCATTTCATGTTCTGTCGCTGTGCATGTAGACACACACTCGAGGCTCGTGGATGGCGTTCCGACCAAGTATGCTTTGCAATACTCTGAGGCAGCGTGTTTATTTGAACCTGGCGCTGTAAGTGCTAACTCTTACCCCGCTTGCACTGTTGTTGCAGGATCGAGCCGTGCGCGCACACTGGTCCATGCGACCAAAACTGCTCGTGCATCGCCGACGGACTCTTGTGCTCCAAGCTCTGCAACTGCGTGCACAGCGCCTGCGCGATCTTCTACCACGGCTGCCGGTGCCTGAAAGGGCGGTGCCGCACAAAGGCGTGTCCGTGCTTCGCCGCGGGACGAGAGTGCGACTTGGACCTGTGTGTGATGTGCTGCGCGGAAGAGGCCGCTGAGAACTCGGAGGACCCAAGTGCGGCGTCTTCTCCTGTTACTGTTGCTGCTGTTGGAAATGGCTCGACACCGTCCAAGCCCTCCTCGTCGTCTTCAACGTCCACCACATCTTGCCAGAACCGCAGCATGACGCTGGGCAAGTTCAAGCACATGCGCGTCGCGAGGTCCACGATGGAAGACGCCGGCTGGGGGCTCTTTGTCGACGAGTTTGTCGCGAAAGACGAGTTCTTGATCGAGTACATTGGCGAGATGGTGAGCCACGAAGAAGCCGAGCGACGAGGTGCAGTGTACGACAAGCTCAACAGAAGGTAACGTGGATATGCTCCAAACTTTGTGATTGATGCGAGCATGTGGGGTTATTTTGTACCGATTCTCACATCCGCGATATCCTTCTGCGTGTAGCTACCTCTTCAATTTGGACTCGGGGACTGTGGTCGACTCGACACGGAAAGGCAACAAGACACGGGTACGCGCTTGTGATCTCTCGTCTACTCCACTTTCAAGTGGCTTCGGTACCAATTTTGACTGACGCTCTTGGCTCGCACCGCTTGTTTGATTCGTCTCGGTTTGGCTCAAACCAGTTTATCAACCACAGCTCGACCAAGCCCAACTGTTTTGCCAAGATCATCAACGCGAACAGCGACTACCGTATCGGCATGTACGCGCTCCGAGACATTGAGCCGAACACGGAGGTACGCTGTGCAACACCCTATGTATCTGTCTATTGCCTTGGAATCCGCAATGGCTGAGCTAAAGATTAACTTCTTTCCTTGTACCACCACAGCTCTTCTTTGACTACCGCTACGACCAGGAGTTCCACAATGTGAATCTGCACAAGCAGCCGACGATCACCGAGTGGATGAGAGAGATCAAAGACCGGCACCAGGTGCGCAAATCGGTGGCACTGTGAGCAGAGTGAGAGTGAGAGTTGAGGTTCAGTCGGTCGCCCATGCTCTCAACAAACCAACTTGGCTAGTCGCAAATGAATTGGTAGCCCCACCCAGCTGCCATGGTGGCCATCCAGAGCAGACGAAAGACGGAAGAAGCGGAGCACAATCGTGAGGTCTCAATTAATCAAACTCACAGTAGCAGCAGCAAACGGACTGCAGACCCGCAGATAAAGCATTTCAAGAAATGAAGCCAAACGCGCTCGATTTTTGGTCATTTCGAACGATCGAAATGACATTTCGCTCAGAAAATAATAGTGCTTGTGTGTCAATTTCGCTCCGCAGCACGCGCGTCAATCGAGCGAGTTGGTCGAAAGCTGGCCCTGCGCCGGCGCGACGAGCAGCGGCGTTTTGGCCATTTCCGCTCTATTTTGTGCGGGTGCTGTCATCCTGGTTCGCTTTGTACAGAATGGTTGCAGTCGGCAATGGGTCTGTAATATGCCACCTCTGTCGAGGGAGTTCTTATTTCGTGAAAGCCATTTATATACGTAGACAAATAAAAAGAGGGTATAGTTTCTTAGAATCGAACAAAAGTAAATCTGCGTTCGAATCCCGAATAGTAGACGGTGCTCCATACTTTATCCAAGTGCGCTTGGGGCTACTATTAAGGAGTTCTCACAGATTCACTATTTTTTAATGTATCAAGCCACACCTATCAAAAAACCTCTAGAAATGGGGACCCCTTCAAAACAGATATTGAGTTGCTCTCATAAATTGCATAAATGTTCACGCGAATCAGGGCCCTATTTGATAAACTAAGTAAGAAAGAAGAACCAATTTGTCGAACATGTATACATGCGTGTCAAAATCTCATTTGAGAGGGTCGGTATCACATTCGACAGGGTTTCAATCTCTCCCAAGACCAGTTTTTTCCGACGCAAACCAAAAAGAGAACCCTTTTTCCATAATAAATACAAATCGGGAACCAAACTCATAGTCCAGCAAGATTTGCTTTCCATTCACACAACAGCGAGAATATCCGATCGTGAGCCTGATTATTATCCGCCAAAAGGTTCCCCAATACTCCAAAGCACTTGTGTTTGACGTGGGTGCACTCCTTCCAAAGGCGGTTCTGTATCAGGTGCTTTTCCGGCATAGTCGAGCATTGCTCGAATCGCCACCCATCGTCAACGTCTCGCAGAGCACCGGAGAGCAGCAATGCAGCACGGCGCGGACTTCTCCGGCTGGGGCTCCAAGCAGGGCAGCAAGGTCAAGACCTGGAAGAAGCGCTTCTTCGTGCTGCGCGGCCGCGAGCTCGTGTACTACAGCGGCGGCGGCGGCAGCTACGGCGACGAGAAAGGCCGGCTCACGGTGGTCGGCGCGGACTTTGCGCCGGATTTGAAGAATGGGCTGCTCATCCGCGGCGAGAAGAAGAACAAGACACAGGTGCTCAAGATGAAGACCGCGACCGCGGACGAGAGCAAGGCGTGGCTGCGCCAGATCCGCCAGGCGGTCGCCGACACGGACCCGCTTGACGCGCACCGCTCCGCGTCCTTCCGCTCGCGCAGCGTCAGCAGCACGAGTGCGAGTGCGAGTACCAGCAGCAGCAGCAGTGCGAGCAACTTCAACAGTCGCGGGTATATGGCGCAAGCATCGTCAGCAGCAGCGAGACCTCCAATAGCGCCTCAAATGTCGTACCACTCGCAACGGTCGCTGTCCGAGCCAGGAGCGTACTATGGCAGAACCAGCAGCAGCATGAACCTGGACGAGAAGCGCGGGTGGCTCCTGAAAGAAGGCAAGAACGTCAAGAGCTGGAAGAAGCGCTTCTTCGTGCTGCGCGGCAACGTGCTGACGTACTACGCGGACGAGAAGAGCTCGCCGAAGCTCGGGTCCATCGTCGTGAAAGACGTCGAGACCAACTTCACGACGCCGTTCACGCTGGACGTGCACGCTGAAGGAGGACGTCTGCTGCGCATCGCGGCCGACTCGCTGGACGATATTGAGTCCTGGGACCTGTCGCTCTCGCAGGCGATCTCAAGCGGGAACAACAGCAACAACAATGGTGGTGGTGGCGTCGCTGAGGTGCCGAAGGTGATGATGCTCAAGCCCAAGACCGACTCGGTCTCCAGTGCAAGCAGCTACGCTTTCGACAGCTCCTTCCGCTCGTTCGAGCCCTTCGGCAAGGTCCAGTTCCGCCAGACCTCGAGCATCGACGACGACTCGTTCGCGGCCATCCCAGAGGACAACAATGTTCTTCAACACCATCCGCCAGCATACCCTGCCGCTAATACCAGCAAGTTGAGGACGACGTCGGGCTCGTCAACGACGTGCGAGGGCTGGCTGCTCAAGCAGGGCCGCACGTCCAAGCAGTGGAAGAAGCGCTACTTCACGCTCACGAACGACCTGCTCGAGTACCGCCACACGCCCGAGGACTTCCCGAACGAGGACGAGGTCGTCGTGGACGTGGAGTTCGACGATTTTAACCGCGGGTGGGTGCACATCGAGCTCGACTCGGGACGCACGATCACGGTCGCAGCCGAGACGCCAGACGAGTTCAAGACGTGGGCGACTGCGCTCAGTGAAGTGACTGGAAAGCCGTACAGACAAAGCGACGACGATGATGGTGATGGTGATGACGACAACAATGAGCAAGAGCGCGAACTCGAATACAAGGACGACGACGATAGCGAAGTGAGTTTCGTGGAAGCGCATGCGATCGACTACGAGTACACCGAAGAAGCGTATCACGTGGGAGAAGAAGCACCACCTGTGAGCACCACTGTGGCGATCGCACCACTGCCCGTTGTTGAGCCCGAGATCAAGTACGGATGGCTCTTGAAGCAGGGTAGTCTGATCAAATCCTGGAAGCGGCGGTACTTTGTGCTCGAAGGAGACCTGCTGCAGTACTACGAGCACATCGACAAGCCCGCGCGCGGCGGTGGGGCTGTGTCCCGAGTGGTGCGAGATGCGGCTGTTGTGGGTGAGAACTGCCTCGACGTCCACTTGGCGAACGGCCGCATCCTCAAGATCTCCTCGGAGGTGCACTCGGAACTGGAGTCCTGGTACGACGCGCTCTTGAATGCATCGCGCCTCCTAACAACAGTCAAGAGTGGTAGCAATAATGCTGGCAAAGAAGAAGAAGAGCTGGACTTTGGCGTCGACAACAACGCTGCGAGCCACCACCACCGCCTGCAGAAGAAACTCGGTCAAGAGGGCTGGCTGCTCAAGAAAGGACAGAACTTCAAGACCTGGAAGCAGCGCTACTTTGTGCTCGAGCGCAGCCGCTTGATGTACTACGACAACGACGCGAAAGAGGGCGAACTGCTCGGCTCGGGCGTCGTGTTCGAAGTGGGCGTGGGCGAGTCGCGACCGTTCTGCCTCGACGTGCGGTTCCAGAATGGGAGATTGCTCCAGGTGGTTGCGCCGGACCAAGCCCAGTTCAGCGTCTGGCTGGAGGCGCTGCAGAACGCGTCGAACCTGACCGAGTCCTTTTTGTCACAGCACGAGGACGACTCGCGTGAAGGGAACAGCAACGCCGTGTTTGACGACGAGTTCGATCTGGACTTTGGCGATGACGACGCATCTGCAGGAGCTGATCTTGGCTGGGACAGCAACCAAGTGGACCACGACACCCAGGGTGAAGACGACAAGAGCG
>JAADVK010000174.1:0-40722 GCA_023334975.1 Globisporangium sylvaticum
GAACAGCCGAACGCTGCCTCGCGTGAGTTGCTTCAGCTGCTGCTCGCGCAGTTTCTGCTTCTCTCGCTCCATGTGCTCCTGACGCATCTGCTCGATGCGATTTGAGTACTGGATGTCGTCCACGATCGACTCGTCCTCGATCGACTCGTCCAAGTAGCCGCTCTCGTTGCCCTCCTCTTCGTCGTCGTCGTCCGCAAACTGATTGCCATCATACTGTCCAGCGAACGCAGCTTGCATCTGCGCATGGTGGTGTATCATGCCTTGTGTGAAGTAGTAGTTGCCCACTCCAGCGACCATGGCGCGACGCTCCTGGCGGATCGCGAACATGCACTTCTTGCAAAACTTGAACGTGTTCACGACGGGGAAGCCGTGGCGGTTCGAATCTTCAAGCTTCTTGTTCTCCGGCTGGTTCACGAGCGGAAAGTTGGCGTCCTTCTCGGCGTCGAACTTTGGTGGCGCAACGAGCGGCAGTGTGATCATGCACTGCGCGCATATCACCTCGCCGCACATGCGGCAGTGGTGGCGGTGGCGGCGCAGAAGACTGAAACCCTTGAAGCAGACGAAGCACGCCTTTCGGTTCTTGTCGGGCACCCAGCTCGCGGTGAGATACGACGCTTTCGAGTCGGCTCTTGACGACGCCATCGGAGACGGAATGTGCGTGCTCACACTCAGCGCGATCGTGCTCTTTCCTGTGGGCGAATGATCGTGCGGAAACATGAGCCCGTGTTTGGTGATGTACTTGGCGTCGGCGATGTGGTCAAGATGCACAATGAGCGGAGCGAACAACGACAGATTCAAGTTCGCCATGAAACTCGGTGTGCGTCCCGCGGGGTCGATCTTGCCCTCGCAGAAAACCTGCACCTCTTTCGCCTTCGGGTCGTAGTGGTACATGTAGATGATCGAGATCTCTGAGCGCACAAAATGCAGATCCCCCTGGTCCGGAATGAACGGGATGACGTCTTCAGGAACCGACTCGACAACCTTCACCAGAATTTTCTCGCCGAGATCATTCGTCACGGTCTTCGTGTACTGCATGAACGCGTTGTCACGCGGCGACAGGAGCTTCACGCCACCGATCGAGCCTGTGAGCAGCCACTTCATGCCGAAGAAGTGGAACGGGTCGTCCTCGGTCTGCGTCTCGTAGGTTTCAAGCACCGCGGCGTCGAGGAAGTAGTCGCCGAACCAGAAAGCGTTCACCGCGCGCTCGTCTGGTGACGTCTCCGCATAGAGTCCGTACTCGAGGTCCTGAAGCGTCAACCCTGGGATGCGACCTGTGGCAACAAATGGGCGGTACGTCGAGATGCTCTGGTCGCTCCCAGGACCGTCACGCAGTCGGTACACGGAGAGATTTGGCTTGGTCACGTGCGGCCTCCAGTTCTTCGGGTCGTCAAAGATGCCACTTGTGCCGTCCCACGCCGCTTGGCACTTGAGAAGCGCACGCTCGATGCGGTTCTCAGCTGCCTGCTTCAGCTCCGCCTTGCCTTCCTCGCTCAAGTGCACGGTCGGCGTGAGGTTGTCGAGGCGGGGCATACTCTTGCGCTTGGCGCGCGATGCCGACGAGCCGCTACGTTTCTGCTGTTGTTGCTGCTGATGCTGTTGATGACGCGCGGGACCAGTCGCCGGCAGGTCGAATTCGAGCATGATCGGCTCGGACGCGCGGTGGCCGCCCGCGAGCCGCCGTCCGTCGCCTCCTCCAGCGTACGCCGTGCCGGCGACAGACCGCGCCGCCGGGGGCTTCTCCAGCAGCTGACCGCTGGCGCCAACGCCGAGGGTGGTGCTGACGCTCGTGACCGAGGAGCGCGCCACGAGGCCGTCGCGGTAGCCGCCGATGCCGCTGATCTCCATTCTCGCTTCGCCTGAGTGGAGCTGCTACAATAATTAAGCACGCGCTTCTTCTTGCTCGTGTCGCGAGTCTGCTAATGAGCATGGGGAGGAAGGAATTCGGGAAGACAGGATTGCTTGATGAGTTGATGAGCGAAGCGACGGGACGGGACGGGCTGGACTCAGAGTCAGTCAGTCAGTCAGTCAGCTGCGAGTGGGAATGTTGAACAATTTACTGGTCACTCGTGGGAAAGGACGGCACGTGCCAGAGACGGGGCGAGAACGCAAACACGCACGAAAAACAAACAGAGCAAGCAAACACAAAGAACACAAAAGGCAAAAGCCAAACAAATCCGAGTCAATTGGTGGTGTGCAAGTATGAATGTGCTTCCTAGTCGAACGAATCGAACTTGGTTCTGTGTAAGCGTTGTTGTTGCTAGCTTTGCTGTATCGAGTGAGCATGAATTTGTTTGCAAGGACACCGCAATCGTAACTTTTGAGGTCTCGCGTAATGAAATGGAGCTTCGCCGAAATGCACTTTTCTGTACTTAATTGGCAATCCAACAATCGGTCAAATAAATCCGGACAGAAGAGTAGAATGTGGATTGCAGTTTTACGCACTACATTCGAATGCGCCACATTTTGCAAGACTCCCCTTAATGACCATCTGTTCAATTTTAGTGTCCTCACAGAGAACTTTGCACGCCGAGCGGAATCAATGGTTGTCACGTTGTGAAAGAGCATCGCTGCAACCAACTTCCTGTCAACGGCTCAAAATACTCTATCTCTATCGCCAAAGTATTGAGAGCGCGTTATGTTAGTTATGAGAGGCTTCGAAGGATTTAATGTCGGCATTGATATGAGCAGATACATTGCCCCTCAACTACAGCGACCTGGAAGTTACAGGCTGCAACCACAGGACCAGAAACGCTGATCGTGCTCAAGGGCTCACTCAGCGCTCTCCATTTTCAAACACACTTTTGTAAGATGTCAGACCGCAAGGCTATCCAACACTGACGTGTCAGTGCAAGCTCGTAAAAACGCTCTTTGGATAAATTGGTTCACAACGTCAGAGCCTTTCTGCTCACGTCAGCAAAAAAAAGTCAAGCTTCTGTCATCTGTGATAAGTGCTTCAATTTTCTCACAATTACATGTACCTGACGTGTTTGAGCAGCAACAATTACGCATCTCAATGTGGCGATGAAATGGGCGGAGCAACAATGCTCGCTCGTCACCCAGAGGCTACTGCCGCAACGACGGAGCGAGCGCGCATTTCGAGTGCTGCGTGCATGTTGTTGGCGCATCCGCAGGATCCTTGCTCTTGTGTACAGTAGCTGGTGTACACTCCAGTCGGGATGGAACTGATTCGCTGGCGGCCCAACACGCTCGTGGGCGACCGAAAGCAGAAAACACTTCAGGATTTGCAACTTGCAGCTTTTGTTGCTCATACCATTTACTGTATGGATCTCATGACGTCACGCTTGTTTCTCCTTATTCAGCGCGTCCACGAAAAGAGGAAGCAGAAACAAATAGCTCATGGAGCTAGCTATCAAGCTAAGAGCTGCTTGCCCAAATACGTACGCGACTCGCAGTCGATCGTTTGGACGCGCGAAGCATTTGGACTCAAGGCAGCGAGAAGAAACAAACAATCCGACTGCTCGCCGGGATCATGCTCAGTCTTTTTGCAAGGAGGAGGGGGGGGTTGATGATGAGTAGTGGGTGGCTGGCAGCGAGCTGCATGCGCTGAAGCGGAAGTGTGTGAGCGCTGACTCGCAGTACAACGTGCAACACTGGAACAAAGCTACCGACACGTTTGAATCAAAGGACTTGCGCTCGAAAGCTCGGACTTTCAGATCATATTTTTTGTGATCGAATCACACACAATATGAAAAAAGTGCTCGTTTCGTACATAAAACTGGCATTTTCACGACTCTAAAAGCGCTTTTGTGCTAGCTATCAGTAAACCTGCGCCACTTTGGAAAGTCACGCTTTTTAGACGGATACAACCGGGTTTGGTAGAAACACTCAATAAATGACAAATGTGGCACGTGCAAGTAAAACTGGGCTTGACTTAAAACCGACCACTTGAGGCTTTCGACTGCTCAACAGTTCTGTGTGCTTCCGTTGCCACCTTCTCCTTGAGAATCCTGCATCATCATTTGATCATCATTCGATCCCATAAATCGCTCCCTCAGCATCCTCAGCATCCTCAACATCCTGGAGATTGGAATCGGCGTTGGGAGGTTCAGACAATCATCACGATCCACGCAATAATAATACTGGGGGTAACGTTGGCAAAGCAATACCTTCACCACACAGACACACGACCTGGTTCCGACATTGGCGATCGGGACCTTGGACCTTTGAGCTGGTCGACTGATAGTCGCAATTCAAGTTCATTCTGCACAAACACTCGATTCGAAGGAGAAAGCAGCGACCTCCCAATAGAGAAAAAAAAACTTCACGATGTTCACATTTACTTTTCGGCGCGCTTCCGCTGGCAACAGCACCTCATATTTAGTCCCTACCTACCTACCTACCTACTGCGTTCCTATCAAACTCTCTCAACCAACCACGCCCTTGGGGCCAGCTCAGCAAGCAAGAACCACATGACCTCCGAGTGAAAGTGACGACCCACCCGAGAGAAGGTGGGCGGTCCAGACCAGTCCCATCCCGCCACGTTGGACCCCACATCGAGATCCCACTCTGTCTGCTGCTTCCCAGAACTTCACCGCTCATTTGCCGCTGGCAATTGTTGGCGCTTCGAAAGAACGTGGTTCTTCAGCTTCACCATCCTTGCCGCTGACTAACATCTCTGATACCTTGGACACCTCTTGATACTTTTGATACTTTGATACTACTGGTAGTCCGAGTACGAGCCGATGCTGTCGCTCGTGCTGCTCATGGTCGTGCGGTTCGTCGAGTGCGAGGAGGAGACCGGCGGCAGCGTCTTGGAGAACTTAGTCGGCGCCTCGAACTCGTCCTCGCTGCTGTCGTACTCCTGGAAGCGGCTCTCGCTCGGCTCCGAGGTGTGGCCCCACTCGGACGACCCGTTGCGCATCATGCGCGCATTATAGTGCTGCTGGTGCTGGTGGTGGCCATTGTTGTAGTGCAGCTGGTGGTGGCGCGCCGTCGGCATCTGCGCCAGCTTGGCGCGCTCGCTCTGGATCGAGCGGATGAGCGCCTCCTGCTCCGCGATCGAGCGCTCCATCACCTGGAACGCCGTCGTGTCGGCCTGCTCACGCGCGAGCCGCGTCGAGTTGTACCCCTTGCGGCTCTCGTCGCTCGGCCCGTGGTAGAGCGTGCGCGCGAAGCCCTGGCCCGGGAACCGCCGCTGCTCCATGTTCTTGCGCTTCTCGCGCTCCAGGTGGCGCAGCCGCAGCCGCCGCACGCGGTCCTGCTCGGACTGGACCCCGTTGCCGCCGGCGTCGTCGTCCGTGCTCCAGGCCTCGTCGTCGCTCTCGGTCATGGTCACCTGCGTGACCTTGGACGCCAGGTAGTCCTCGTCCTTCTCGCCCGTGGAGCTGCCCGAGTACTGCGAGCGGCTCTCGAGCGGCTCGAGCAGGTACTTGCCGTTGCGGTCC
Source organism: Globisporangium sylvaticum (assembly GCA_023334975.1). NCBI lineage: Eukaryota > Oomycota > Peronosporomycetes > Pythiales > Pythiaceae > Globisporangium > Globisporangium sylvaticum. The sequence continues at coordinate 5,406 of JAADVK010000174.1, forward strand.
AGCCGGCCGGTGTACAGGCACTTGAAGCAGAACTTCTCCTGCATGACCGCGCTCGGGTGCTCGGCGTTGCGCTTCTCGTGGTTGGGCAGGCAGAGCATGAGCGACATGACGCAGTGCGTGCACACGGTCTGCGCGCACGCACGGCAGCGCGTGTAGTTGCGGTTGATGAGCCCGAAGCTCTTGAGGCACGACACGCAGTGCTTCTTCTGCTTGGCCATGCCGGCGATGCGCTCCTGGAGCGCGTCGAACGTGAGCACCAGGTGGTTGCGCATGATGTACTTGACGTCCGCGCTGTGCTCCAGGTTGACGATCGTCGGCGCGAACTTGGTCAGGAACGCCTTGGAGAGCCACCCAGGCGCCTTGCCGCTCGGGTCGATGTACCCTTCGGCGAACACCTGCACGTTCTTGGTCGGCGCGTCGTAGCGGTAGATGTACGTGCACGAGATGACGCCGCGGATGAGGTCGAACTCGCGCTGGCTCATGGCCGGCACGTTGTCCGTGGTCAGCGAGTGCGTCACCTTGACCAGGAACGGCTCGCCCATGGTGTTCACCACGCGCTTCGAGTACTCGACGAACGCGTAGTCGCGCGGCGACACGAACTTGTCCGCGGGGGACACATGCGCGAGCCACTTGATGCCGAAGAAGTGGAACGGGTCCTCCTCGGTCTGCGACTCGTACACCTTGAGCACCGCGGCGTCCAGGAACATCTCGCGGTAGAGGTCGGTCATGACCGCGCGCTCGTCCACGGTCGTGTCGCAGTACATGCCGTACTCGACGTCCTGCAGGTTCATGCTGTGCACCTGGCCGCGCGCGACGAAGTGGCGCATGGCCGAGTCGCCCGCGTCCTCCTTGCGGCGGCGGTAGAGCGTCAGGTTCTGCTTGGACACGTGCTGCTTCCAGTGCTTGGCGCCACCCACGATCTGGTTGTTGTTGCCGTCCCACGCGAACATGGACGTCTTGGTGAGCGCGCTCGCGATCATCTCCTCGCACACGACCTTGAGCTCTTGCGCCTGCGCCGCGGTCACGCGCACCTTGGGCAGGTACTCGTCGGCGAGCGGGAACCGCCGGCGCGGGTTCAGGAACGCCACCTCGATCGAGAGCGCGTCGCCTGCCGTGCCGCGGAAGCCGTAGCCGTTCGTGGTGCTCGCGATGTCGACGCCGCCGGCGCCGCCGCTGCCCGTGCCGGTGCTCACGGACCGGAGCGAGCCTTCAATGCGCTGCTCCGACATGGTAGATAGATTGGTTGTTGTGGTGTGGTGTTGATACTCGTTTGTTGGTGGCTGATACTAAAGTGTCGGAGTACTGGATCTGGATTGATACCTCGCTCTCAGGTGGTGAATTGTGAATTGGATTGTCAGGTGGTGGTTGGGTTGATGCACCTGTTGCGTGTTGCGTAGTGAGCCTGCCTGTCGATGGAAGCTGGCTGAACACACACACGCGGGAGTTGGTCAGCTGGCTGGTCTGTCGAAAGGGAGTGTCTGTCTTGGCAGCCGCAGCGACGACGTGGCCTCCGCGTCGAAAGAACGAGAATGAGCGGCTGGTAAACAAGCGCCGATTAGGAAAACAGACCAGAGCTGCTGGTGAGCTCCTTGGCTCTCGAGGAGCTCAGGTGTGTTGGTGTGGTGGGTGAGCCGTATGATTGATAGAGAGAGTGCGTGAAAGAGAGCGGACAGGGACTGGCGAGTGACAGTGTGACTGACTGATGGAAAGAGCGGCACATCCTCCTTTCCTTGCGAACTGTGTCTGCACAAAGCAGGACATCGAATTGCAGCGGATAGCCCATAGTGGCAATAATCATGAACAGACTATATCACGACGAACATTGGTGGGGTCTCTCTGTAAAAGAAGGGATTCAAGTCCGTGCCTCAAACAATAACATGTCGCTTACCCATCCGCCCCGCGTTCTGCATGCATTTCACATTTCAAGCTTGAAAATGACATGAAAATGCATGCAGCTCAGCATTTCATCTCATGGTGCAACAATGCCTGGATATCCACAAACACGCCATTATTTAATGCCATTCCTATTGATATTTTTTTGAAGTAATGGCGACTGCCACTTGAGGCGTGACTCACAAGTAAGGCAGAGAAAGAACAGCGAAGCGGGCGTGGTGAAGCATTTGGGCAACAAGAAGCGCAATGTTTACATTCGATGAATGGCGAGAAAGCCTTGAGGGAACTCCCGTAAGAACTTCCTGGTCTTCTTTCATTTTGTTTCGTTTTGCCCGTGGGATCTGGTGGAAATGTGCGGGCTTTTCACATCGGCCAGCCAGAACCGAACAGCCGGTCGGGCGAGAGATATCAGACCTCGCGCAGAGCTGAGGCGACCTCCCACTCTCCACGCCTATTCAAAAGGAGTGGTTCACCGCAAAGGCACCGTATCGTCTTTGCGAGGTGCGCAGCCAATCCAAGTCCCGCATATGCTGTTAAATATTGTCCTCTGAACGCTGAAATCATCTTTTTCCTGCGATTATTGGCTAAATGCGCATCAGCCAGCGCGCGCACTTTAAATACTATCAACTGTACTGCTGTATTCTGAAAGCGTCAGTTTTGCAGCGAAATCCAGGAGCGCATCTCTGCGATGGCGACTTGCTTTGGTGGCCATCCCCCTTTCAGAATGTCAGTGTAAACAAGAAACCAGTCAGCCAAAGCGGGGGTTGTGAAGAAGCGCGTTCGAAGCGGAGCAGTCGACTGTCCAAAGAGCGCGGCATTGTGAGTTCCTTTTGGTCAGGCCATTGCGCGCCTGATAGGGGTGCGCAATGCACGAGGACGAACCAATCACGCCAGCTACAAGTATTAGTATTTGGTTGGAAATCGTAGCATATTTGCTGTGTTTGCTTCTTAGACTGCCTCGCCATAATTATACAACAACAAATGAGCAGCGATGTTGCCAGCATCAAAATCACCCAACATTTCCCAGATGAGCTCCTCCTGTTGAACTGTACATGCACAGAAATCTAATTTACATTGTCGTTTTCTTATTTCGCGGCGCTCCATAGGTGAGTTTGGGAATCTTCTTCCTATCCACTTTGCTTGCTTTTGTCTCACGTGGCGAACGCTTTCTTGCTGCCATGTGATATGGTCCGTCACGCATTTTGGTTGGTTCAGACAGCATAGAGCAGGCTCGAGCGGACTCTTTCGACCCCTCGACGCCTTCTTCCTGTTAATCCGGCGCGTTCTTGAGTTGGTTTCCTTCATTGAGCTGGTGTTGAAGCGAAAGATCGAGGTCGCGAGATTTGCTCCGAGCAATCAACGCTCGCCTTGCCGTTCGACGATACCTTTTGCAACGCGGCCCTCAACATCGGACTTGCCTATTTCCGACGCAAATTGATTTGTATTTCTGTGTGTGATTATTTTGCTTGCTTGAGAGAGTAAAGAGTTAGGAAGACATGTCCCAATCTCGCACGCGATTGCAATAGAGCCATTCTGTTGTTAGAAAGAAAAAACAGAGAGGGCTCGATGCAATTGCATCATGGCTGCGAGGCGGCAGTTTCTCTAGACGCAAGCGCGCTTCTGTCAACACTCCACATAACCACCACGCACCACTTGCCAGTCTTTGCTCTTGTTCTATGCGTCGGTCCTGCTGTGTTAAACAACAGGCAATTTGCGCCTGTGGGTTTTGTTTAACTCTTTAACTCGAGTGGCTTTATCTGTGATCTGTGTCAGAAGAACCCCACAGCGGACGTTGATTTGCGAGGCAAAAAGGCTCACTTTCATGAGGACCACCTCGGGTGGTCGACCGATCCACTCGAAGTCGATCTTCCTTGATCCAGCAAAATAAGTGGACAGTGCTGTCCTAATGTTAGTATGAAGCTCAACAATGATGAGTACTGGACATGCGTGCTTGGGAGCTCGACAGCGGCATTCCCAAAATCTAACTAACTCCGGGCTTTGCGAATTGTGCGAACCTAAATGCCTCCAAATTCCCAAGAGCCAGCGAAAACCAACGAAGCTGGACAATGATCATGGGGAGATGCGCTGCGCGCCTGTCACTTTGCGCGCGCCGCCAGCTGGTTTGTCACCCATCAGTGCAGAGACATGCGCGTGAACGCCCAAAAGTGAAATGAAAATGCTCAAACGCCCCAAAGAAAGCCCCAAAATGCAAGCACCCGCGCAGTGTACAGCCTTTTAGAATGGCACTCGACCTGGGGCGACTCAGTCAGTCAGTCAGTCAGGTCGCCACTGCATGAGAGAAGAGTTTCTTGCAATTGGTGGCCATGCTGTGAGCGAGCTTTTACGCTTGGCCTTGGCTGAGCGAGCTTTTGAGTTTTGAGCTTGGGGCTCAAGCGTTGCTGAATGCTGGATCGCAAATCGACAGCCAAGCAAGCTGGTCAGACTCATCCTCGATAGATACCAGTAGGTACTGATGGTGCACTCCATCATCCTTGTCTGTCTCCGGCTCTGATATGGCCAATGCCACGGTGTTCTTTACACTTTGTTGGCCATTTCATAGCGAGCGCATCTTCGAATGAGGTGTTAGGAGGATCCACAGAGAACAATCGTCCATAGAGTGCCAACGGTACGCTACGCTGAGAGCGTGCAGTCAAGTGTGAGTGAACCAACCTTGGAAGTATTAAGATGACGCTCTTCGTTTGCTGTTGAGCTCAACTGCGGAGCTTTTTGGGAGCTCGTAATGATGCGAACACATGTTTATTGAAGTGACCCCTGTTCTTCACTGCAAAATGGATCTCCATCGAAACGCTGAGCTCTATGATATGCATTGGGGTTTGCTGAACCAATTTTCGGAGAGGAAGCCATCGGTGCGAACAGAGAGTGGTGTCCAGAGAGAGGAAGGGTCGACAAGGGGGCTGCTGCGTCTCAGAAAACGCCACTGACCTCTCTACGAAAAATCTGTTTTGCTTGTGCTGGACGGATCAGACTTGCGTGACGGACGCAGATAAGCAATAGGAGCGTGGCGATTTCGCCAAGTGCACTGGGTGCGCTCGCTTCATTCATAGAGTGGAGGCAACACGCACACAAGGGAATGTACATTTATTTGTACATTCCAAGACAGCCGCAGCGCTCAAGTCAGTTCTTGGCCAAAAGTGCATGTGAAGGTGGAGTTGTGGGTACATTTCCCGCTCTATCTGTACCCACAAATGCTCTGAGAGAGTCCGTCATGAGCGTCACCGTCGGTCGGTCGATCGACGAGTGCAATGCAATTGCAGTGAACAACCTGCGGCTACATGTGCGTTGAAGTGACGCGAAGCTGACTCGGTCTGCCCAGCGTTAGCTCCTCATCGCCGCGGTCTCTTTATCTCTCTCACGCAGTTTTCCTCCAGCGAGCGAGCGGGAAAGGGCGAAAGGAGCGAGCCCTCCCTTTTCGTTTCCTCACATGCATATCAGGGTGGTATAACGTGCCTCCCACGCATGTGGTGACCTTTCCTCTCGGAAAACGTGAACTGAGTGCCTTGGAAAATGGGTTCGCTCCCTCTGAGCGGATCAGTTCTGTTGTCTGTGTCTTTCCTTCCCTCTGGCTGCACTGTCCTGTGCCTGTGAGCGTGGGCACCTGGGTTCGAGTTGATGCTCATCAATGCAGATCTTTTGACTTTGCTAGAAAACAGAAAAGCGCGAAAGGCTCGGCCGATCATTCTCCACTTCAAACCGATTCTGATGCCACTGCGTTCAGATCTGAATGATACAAGTGGATGCCATACCTTCTCCATTGCGTGGACATCCCGCTTCGCCCCGCTGTGTGTCTAAAGTCGTCTTCGTTGTGTAGCTCCTCGTGTGAACCTGAACCTGCTGGTCATCTGCTACTTAGTGTACATGTTTGCTTCTACTGCGCCGAGTCCCTGCGGATCGTCGGGTCCTTGTGCTCGTCGTAGTCGCGCGGCGCGTAGTCCACGTGCACGAACGCGCGCTCCACGCAGTCGAGCGCTTCGACCTTGTCCTGCAGCGCGAGACTGATGTCGTGCGCCTCCTTGACGCACATCTGCTCGGGCAGGATCACTTCGAGCTCCACGAGGTAGTTGTTGCCAAAGTGGTACGCGCGCACGATGTCCGACTTCATGAGCGGGTGGTGCAGGTCCGCGAGTCCGTAGATCTGGTTGATAAAGTCCGGATCAGCCTCTGTAATCATGCAACACACAATTATACCCGATCGTTAGTCCCATGCGAGCTTAGGCACAGAGCTCCAGCGCTATTATAAGCCCACGTACGCAAGCCGACGAGCTTCTCCACTTGCTCCTTGCCCGTCGCGAGCCAGCTCAGCGCAATGTACATGGAGATGAGGATGCCACCGATGGAGTCCAGGTACCAGAGGTCGCGCTGCCAGTGCGCGAGTGCGGATGTGACGACAGCCACGACGTTGCTAAACACGTCGTTGCGGTGGTCCTAGTGGTTTGTTTCACATGGGATACCATTCGTCAGACGGTTGTGTGTGCATCACACAAAAAGAATACCAGTACGACAAACGACTGACCTGGGCGAGAGCGTCTGCGGACGGAGAGTTCGTCGCGATGCGGGAGCAGATGTACCAGAGCACGAGCTTCACGCAGATCGCCACGCACAGGATCACGATCGCGATCAGTGTCATGTTCAGGTCGGGAAGGTTGCCTTTGAAGCCCGCGACCAGCGTTTCCACCGACTTTTGCATCACCTCAATCGCTTTTCACACAAAATAAACGCGTCCCCCAGTCAGTTAGAATGAAGTGCCAAATACACACAGGATATGCAATTTATGCGCACCTGCCATCCCCATAAGCGTTGCCGAGATGATGACCGCGATCGGCTCCAAACGACGCCGACCCGCGGGGTACTTGACGCTCGGCGTGTGCATGCGCTTGTCCGAGTACCAAAAGAGCGCTTGCGACGTCAGGTCCAGGATCGAGTCCACGAGCGACGAGAGCACGGCGAGCGAGCCGCTCGTCGCGGCGGCGTACACCTTGGCGATCGCCAGCAGCACGTTGATCACCAGCGACGCGTTGATCGCGAGCTGCACGCGCAGCGACGCCGACGGCGGGATCAGCTGCGCCTCCAGCTCGCCCTGCTTGTGCAGCAGCGAGTGCGCGACCTGCGAGCGGCGCACGGTGTCTCGCTGCTGGGGCACTAGTTGCGGCGAGTCGTAGCACTTTGAGCCATTATTATTGGCGATGAACGCGGCGGTTTTGGGTGGCAGTGGGATCGCGCCGTAGCTCCTGGTCGTCGGGTCGCTGCTGATGAGGATCGGCAGCAGGCAGCCGTTGCCGTTGTCGCTTGACGCAGGCGCCTGCTGCTTGCGTGCGCTCTTCTTGCCCATGGCGGTCTGCTTGTCCTCGCGTGCTTCTTGCTTGCTGGTGCTGCAGCTTTTTTGCGTCTGTTTGGAAATGAATGTACCCTCTCATCCACCTGGATCTTCGCTGAGATAGGCCAAAGTGTTGGCTCACAGTGGGAACGACCAAATGAGGTCAAATTAGGATGCAAAATTAGGATGCTCCCTAGTTTTACAAGTCGCCAACTAAAGTACCCTCTTCAAACCATATACAGGTCGGTTTCTCACGAGAATGCAGATTTCTTCGACCCAAATAACCCCAGAGCATTCGTTTTTCCGTTTTATGGAAGTGTGCCAGACCGGAAAATCGAAAGCTCTTGATTATTTGGCTCAAATAAATCTATGTTCTCCTGAGAAACCGACGTGTATACGGTTTGAAGAGGGTATTTTAGTTGGCGGGTTCGCTTAGAGGGGAGTTTATAGTGGTCCACACTTATCATCCTCCTCTTCCTCGTACTTTCGAGGAGCGAAGCGGTGCGCCAGCACCAATGCTGTTGAATGGATGCGTCAATCTCAAAAGCAGGAATCGGACCAAAGCGCACGAAGTGGTGCATCGATCGATCGGCATCTCTCTCTCTCGTGTCTGCTCTGTTGCTGCTACTACCCGCCAACGAATACTACAACTACCAGCCACTACCAACCATGTTCGTGCTCACGCGCATCTCGGACGTCATCCCCGTGAGCCCCGAGCTCTTCGACGCCGACTACACGAAAGTGCTCGTCGAGGAGATCGACCGCAAGTACGCCAACAAGGTGATCGCGGACGTCGGGCTCTGCATCACGATCTACGACTTTGTGCACATCGGCGACGCGTTCGTGCACCCGTCGGACGGCACGTCGCACTCGCAAGGTGCGTCTATACCCGCTAATGAGCCCATGCGGTGCGATGGACAGCGTTGGCTAGCTTGTGGTGACTGGTTGTTTTGTATGTGTGTCTGTGTAATGCAGTCGAGTTCCGCATGGTGGTGTTCCGTCCGTTCGTGGGTGAAGTGCTGAAAGGACGCATCGTTAGCTGCACAGAGGAGCACATCCGAGGTAAAGAGCGAGATGCGATACACTGCGTTTGTGTCTGTGTGTGCAATGCTAACCGTGCTCTTTGCTTTGTTGTGTGCGTGCAGTGTCGATGGACTTCGTGCAAGATATTATTATTCCGTCGTACGCGCTGCAGACGCCGTCCTACTTGTACGTTGCAGCCTTCCCGGTCGCTTTCGTTCTGTGTGTGTAGCGACGAGGTTTATTTATTGTGTGCTTCTCTCCAATTACTGTGACGCAGCGACACAGCGGAGCGCCTTTGGGTGTGGAAGTACTCTGAGGGCCAAGGTACGATTTACAGACTCAAGTCCGCCGCTTCAACTTTGAATAGCTGGTCATCATCTGCTGTGGTGCGCTTGCGATCGTGGTTGCTCTTCTAGAAAAATTCTACATGGACATGCACGAAGAGATCCGATTCCGCGTGACGAACATCAACTTTACGCGCGTGACGAAGACCGCGACGGGCATCCAGGCCACGACCACAGAGGCGAGCGACAAAGCTGCGACCAGCGCTGCGGGCGACATGCGCCAGTCGCTCGCGCGCCGCCGCTCCTCGAGCGTCGACCTCTCGGACAACGACCCGACGCCGTCGGCCATCCACATCCTCGTACGTGCTGTGATGGATGATGGTGTTGCTTGATTTCGAATGACGGAACTAATGTGGGATGTTGTTATCTGGCTGTGATGTATGGTTCTGTAGGGAACGATCGACGAAGACGGTCTCGGCTTGACGTCCTGGTGGGTCAACTAACTAACCAACGCTAGAACACTTCCGATAGCTTCCTACCGTCCCATTTGAGGGCTGCATGATGCAATATATATCCACCACCACCGGGAAAAAGCTCTTTGTTTCTTTTTTGCTTGTTAGCAGGCCAGATATCAGACGCAAATCGCTGGGATTTCCTCCACAAGTCAACGAGCACCGTCAGCAGCAAGTGCACATCGCAGTTGTTTGTTTGCTTGCTAGCACAGGTGTGTGCGCAAGCCAGCAATGGCGCTCAAGTCGCGCGCGGAAGTGCAGCTGCTGCAGGTGCTGAACCAGAACAAGGCCAAGTCTGTCTCTTGCTATCTCAAGGAACAGCAGCGACGAGCCCACGAGAATGGCGACAACGATGGTGACGACGACGAGTATGGTGATGATGATGAAGCGACAGGTCAGCAGCAACATAGCAAGTCGCACAAGCTCAAACAGGGCGATGTGGCGCAGTTCCGCAAGGAGAACCGCAAGGACGCGCGTCCCATGCGGGAAGAAGACGAGCTGGTCGCGCAAGTGCGGCAGCTGCAGGACAACTTTTACAATGTCGGCGCAAGCGACAACAGCAACGACAGCAACGACACTATCAGCGCCAATGTTCCAAAATCACAGATTGAAGTGAACGCGATCACGCGGCGCGACAAACACATGGCGGCGCAGCACGAGTATACGGAGCAGGTCAAGCGCATCAGCGAAGACATCAAGAGCGCGGACGCGGTCAAGGACTCACAAAGCTCACAGAGGTGCTCATGGACACTGTGCACGCGCTGCCGCCGGAGGTGAGCGTATTATTGAGAGCGAGGCGTATGAACTGAACGTGGTCGTGATTTCGAACCGCAAGGTGTATGCGGATCTGGTCGCGCGCATGGCGACTGCGGATGTCGATGTGTTTGTGAATGCGCGACTCGCGTGGGAAAAAGGGCAGCGCCACTGGCGCCAGTTGCGTCATAAAGACGCGATCTCTCGCTTTCAAGGCATTCTGAACTCGACTTTGTTCACGGACCCGGACGAGCGGGGCGAGATCCTGAAGGAGATCCGGATGTACCAGGAGAGCATCCATAATGACAAGCGCTTGGCGTATTTGAAGCAGCACAAAGACGCAAAAGCCGCGCTCACTTCGGAGAAAGCGAAAGAGATTCTGCACAGCATCAAGACCACACAAGCGGAAGAAGAAGCCAAGAACCACCAGTTCTTTGAGCGGCTGATGAGTGTTCACGTCGATAAAACCAGTGAAGCGCAGCATTTGCGAGAAGCGCTTCGCCTCGAGATCCACGGGTTTGGCGCGATGGCGAAAGAGGGCGAGATCGAACTTTGCCCAAGCAAACTCGCGACTCTGTTGAACGACCCGTCGCTGGAAGAGTTTTTCCGCATGGTTGGCGGACTCCGAGGCGAGCTGGACTCGGTCGTGAAGCGACTCAAGATTTCCGAGCTGATCTACCTGTGCAACTTGCAGCCATTGACGACGTCTCTCCAGATACTGCTCAGTGCGTTGCCCCTCGAAGAAGTGATGGAAGCACAAGGGAAAGGAGCCGAACGGAAAGCGCTTCAGGCGACGTTGGAGAAAACCCGCAAAGCTGGGAAACACGAGATCCTGCCGCTGCTGCCGTCGCTGCAAACTCAGATGGTGGTTCTGAGCAATCTCAACGACATGAGCGACGAGTTCAGGAATGAGTTGGAAGAAATCACGTTTCAACTGGATCAGCTCATTCAAGAATACGGACTCGCAGCATCAGCTACGACAGAGAGTGAAGGCAGTTCCACGTCGTCGCCTTCTGACAGCGGGGCGGTAGCGCCAACAAGTGCTGGTGCGGGAGCTGCATCGGGTAAAGCACCACCATCTCGGAGCTCGGCATCGCGCTCTGGCCCCGCAACCACGGCTAGCTCAGCTGGACCGACGTCGATAATAGTTACCTCACTACCTTCAACTTCGTCTTCGTCTTCAAGCTCACCACCGAAATCGAAAACGAGCGAGTTCAGTCAGACTGCAGCGTACAATTTCATCGACTTGCAGGCGATCCGCAAAGTTCAGCGACGCCTTGGCATGTTGCTCTATGCATCCGAGCTGAATCAGTCTATTCAGCAGCACCTCGGCTTCATCGCAGAGCAGCTCACACTTCAAGCGGACGCAAATGAGGTGGTCGACCAAGTGATCACAGCAGAGTGCGAAGAATTGCTGAATTCGCGACACCAGGAAAGCAGGGTCTTCCTCGAAGCGATGGGTCGCGAAATGGAGCACCAGAGCGCTCTCTTACATGATCAGACAGAGAAACTAGCCAAGCTCTGCCTCAACGTCGCGCTTTGCATGGAGCAGAGCATCGACAAGGTCCGCTACATCGACCTCAGTGTGATGGACTTGCTTGATACCCTCAAGGATGACGGTGAAGAGAAACCAGCAGCGTTTGAGGCGCAGTACCTGCAAAGTTGCGCTCGCCTTCGCCACGCTCCGAATGATGCAGTGCTCCAGGATGAATTTCAAATATCGTCTACTTTGCTCCAGCAAATCGAGGCAGAGTACCGCATGTCCCACAGGAAACGTGGCTTGGCTACTGACCACCATGTGATAGTGATCGAGAAGCAGCGACAAGTGTTTCTTGGAAAGCTGTGTGAGTACTTCGGACTCTCGGTGACCTCGACGGATGCGAACCAGGAGGCACTTGATGTGGACAAGTTCCTGAGCGCCAAGTATGTCGAGGACGTTGCAAACCCTCCACCCCCCGCAAGTGAAAAAGAAAAGGACGGAGACAGAGTTGAAAATCCTCAAGAGGGAGGTGTTGTAACTGCTGCTGCTACTGTCACTGCTGCTGGTGGTAGTAGTGGGACAACGCCGAGGTCGGAAACTGCTCCTGCGCATCCAGAGAAACCCCACAAAGCAGGCAAACAATCAGTTGCGAGTCCACGAGCTCCGGCAGAAACTGTGGCTGCCGACGCGAAGCAACCATTTCGATCATCGTCAGGCTTTGAGACTGACGTTGTGTCTGCCGTTCCGGAGCTGCTGGGTAAGATCCTCGCTCACGTCGATGCCGACGAGTCTGTAGAGCATGAGTCGACAGCTCCTGATGCTGAGCTTTCAACCGAACCGCCAGCTGCACAGCCCCCACCCGCACCCTCTGCGGATGAAGCAGCAGTGGAAACTGTTGGCGAAGAAGCTCTCGCGTTAGCTGCTCGTCAGCAGCTGCAACAAAACCAAGTGATGGAGAAAGTTGCCGTGGAGTTCTTGCGTCTAGAAATCCCGGTGTCTGTGATGGAGCGCATGCTCACAACAATGCGCGATGCTTTCGTATCGAGGTACGACTGCGACGGCAAGAAAACCACCGATGTGACGACTGAGACGCGCGAGCAGCGGGTTGCTGACAGCAATTTCTTGCTGGAAGAGCGTCTGCGCATGCATTGGCCTCGCAATGGACGTCTCGGAGTCCAGATCTACCAGCCGCGCATGGGCGAGCTGATGAGCCACCGCCAACGTCAAGAGCGCCAGATCCGAAGCGTGTTGGTAAAAACGGATGCCCAGGAAATCACATTTGCGAGCCAAGGCAAACTCGCGATCGACCACATCGAGCAAGTGCGCGTGAAGCAGGTCAGCTGCCAAGCCCAGCTACCGATGCAGTCGAGTCTCGCTGCGCTGCAGGGATTCGAAGGGGAGTCAAAGAAACTGCTGAAGGCTTTCAAAGTGGAGGGCTCCGAGAAAGTCGACGCGCTTCGAGCGATGATCGAGACGGACTTGAACTCGTTGATCTCCTCGTTGCAGGATTTCTTGCGAGCGTGCACGAGTCAACTCTTCCCGGACTTGACCAGCTGCGATGTCATCAGTGGCTGCGACTACCACCCAGACGAGATCACTGGGTTGAAGGAGAAAATGGTCGCGATTGAAGCGCAGCTGCGTGAGAAAATCAGCGAACGAGAACAAAAGATCAAGGAGATTGTCGAGGCGCAGAACCAAGTCGCACAGCTCGCACAACCGTCCAAGTCACGCTACCAAGCGTGTATGCAGAGCCTGTCGATGCAAGACGGTCTCGGCCAGAAATATGGGCTACCTCGTCGAACCGCGCAAGAGCGCTATCGGTCTGAGGTCACTCGGTGCGGCGAGAGGTCAGCAAAGATCGACGAACTCCTCATGTCACTGAACAGCATGGTGGAGCCCAATGAGCCGAAGAAGTCAACCGACGACCTCAAGACTCGCGGCAGTCTTGACAGGAGTAAGAACGATCTGTCGAGCGCCATTTTACGCAATTTGCTGCAGCTTCGTGCAAAGATGTACAACCGCGGGCGATACTTTGGACCACTGAAGAACCTGAGCCAACTCGAGTTGACGCCAGTGGAGTTCGATGCGAGCGGTGGTGGTGGGGCAGACAGCCCAAAAAACTCTGTGCTTCGTGATCGAGACGTCGTCAATGAGCAGGACATGAGCCCTTCGTCGCCGTCACCAAATGCTTCGTTTCTGGATTTTGTTCAGGAAGTGAGTGCGGAATGTCGAGAAGACACCCGGCAGATCTCCCAGCAGGAAGGCGAACTCGAGGAACTCCCGAACGGGTCGGTGCCGCCGTCGCTCGACGAGTATCTGCACGGACTCTCGGAGAAAGCGCGAGCTTACGTTGTCCACCAAGAGCTCAAGTACCGTGAACAGGTGCACTTTTTCGGTGAGCTGCTGGCTCTCGCACCGGAGAGTGCGCTAGCAGATTCCCTCAAGAGGTCGAAAGAATCGCTGGGTTACCACAACGAGCGACTGAGCAACGAGCTGAAGGCAGAGTTTGCAGCTTTCATGGAGCAGAAGAACAGACACTCCGTTGAGCTCCGACCCGAATTGTGCAGCCCGAACAACACGATTCAGCTGCAAGCGCTGAGCGACCGCGAGGTGACCCGTTCGCAGCAAACTGTGGCGCGTCTGCAGCATTTCCGATCGCAAGTGATGACCACGCAGGTGCAGGCATCCTTCGCGTTCGAGAAAGAGCTCGTCGCCATGTTTCGGTGCTTCATGGCGATCCTCGATACGTGCGTGATGACGCTGGACGATCTGAAGCCATTCTCGGGCGAAGAGCTCCCCAAGTTGAAGCGGAAGTCGCTGAAACGACTGCGCAAGGTCGCGCGCATCCAGGAGTTTGGCGACGCGCGCGAGGTCAAGCGCACGGACGCAGAGCTCCAGAAGCTGACGCAGCTGGGCGAAGTGCCGCGTTTCCCAAAGCGCTCGTGGCCGTCGATCGAGGCTTTTGGTGCGCATGCGGTCTGGGAAGCACAGCAAGCGCAGATCCTGAGCCACGATGAGCAGCATGTGCTGCCAACGGACGAAGCCATCAAAGCACTCGACTGCAGCAAGTTTGCCACAACTAATGACAGTGCGTGCGTGGCGCTGCTCACCCACGCACACCGCAGCCTCGTGAGCGCACGAGATACAGCTTATGCAACGTACATGGCGTTCTGCGACGCGCAGAACAAGCAGCTGCGCGACGAGCTCAAATGGGTACAAAGCTGGCAACAGGGCATTGCGACCATGCACGACTGATTCAACGAAGGAGTCGGATATATTTGAGACTGAAACCTGATTCTTTTGGTGGTCAATGCAGACTCAGAGTTATATAGATCTGATTCAATTGCTCCAATTGTCATTTTGTTTCTGGCTGGCAAGACAGCAAAGGTGCTGGAGAGACAAATGGCGCTGCTGCTCTTGCGACGCGGCCTCGCTGGGCGAAGCCTCACAGCTCCACGTTTGCCGAGCGCGCGGCTGAGTGTAGCTACTTCTTCTCCCTCTACTTATTCCACATCATCACTGTCGTCGCAGTTCCCGCACGCGTTCATCCACCCGACAGCCAAGGTTCGTTCGCTCACACTTATCGTGAACATGCCAAGGTTTTTTGCTTCAATCCCACCTGTGCAGTCGATGCCACAGGATTTAATGCGCTTGCAATGACGCTTTATGCGTACACTTTAAACACCAACTTATCTGTGCTGTGGTTGTGTTTTGCCTCAACGGACCTCACTGACAATACTCGTGTGTGCCAAACGCAAAAGATCGGGGAGCGCTGCCGCATTGCGCCGTTCGCGTACATCGGCGAAGACGTCGAGATCGGGGACGACACGGTGGTCGGCGCGAGCGCGACGCTGGTCAACTGCTCGATCGGCAGCCGCGTGGTGCTGCACTCGGGCGTGCGCATCGGACAGGACGGCTTCGGGTTCCAGTTGGCGGCGAGCGGCGACCACGCGAAGAAGCCCCAGGAGCTGCGCGTGGAGATCCACGACCACGTCGAGATCGGGTACGTGACATGCATTTGAGTTCGCTGCGCGTAGCGGTGTGCCACTTAAGTTTGCGTATGGTTTCGCATTACTCTTAGAGCCAATTGCACGATCGACCGCGGCAGCTGGCGCAACACGGTGCTGGGTAAAGGCTGCAAGCTGGACAACCTCATCCAAATCGGCCACAACGTGCAGCTCGGCGCCGGCTGCGTGATCGCGGCGCAGACGGGCATCGCCGGCAGCACGACGCTCGGCAGCAACGTGCACATCGGCGGCCAAGTGGGCATCGCGCAGCACCTGTGCATCGGCGACAACGTGCGTATTGCGGCGAAGAGCGGCGTGATGACCAATCTGGACGCGAATGCGACCTACGGTAAGGTGAACCATCCAATCTTCATATTTCAGTGCGGGCTTGTATTGACGGACAGTGGTGGTGGTCGGATGGATGTGTGTCTGCTGTCTGTAGGAGGAACGCCCGCAGTGCCGATCATGGAGTGGCGCCGCCAGGTGGCGCACGTCAAGCGTCTGGGTAGAAAAGCAGCAGCGAACGACAAGGACGACCTGTGAGACGAGAGCCACACATATAAGTTCACACATGGGCATAATAGAATTCCAACAACAAAGACGCATGATGCAAATGGTGGGTATTTTCTAGATCTCGATACTTGAGGTGCCTCTGGCGGGCTGGTTCTACATACAGAAAGTGATGAGCGGGACTTTTTACTACGCGACTGCCTTCTCGATCGCCTGCGGCTTGTTCTGACGCATGAGCACGAGGATGATCGCGAGCAGCTTCTCGTACGTGACGAGCGAGATCGCGGCCGTGAGCACCGTCTGCAGCAGTTTCGCTTCGAGTCCGGCAAAGTAGCCGGCGACGCCCTGCTCTCTGTAGATCTGCACGAGGCAGCCGCTCAGACTCGAGGCACTCGGTGGCTTCTGGTTTTGGATTTTGTCTCCTCCCTGGGTCTCAATCTTCTTGGCCGAAGCGGCCGCCTGCACGCGCATGAGCGACTGCGCCACCTGCAGCGGGTACGTCACGACGGTCGTCA
Organism: Globisporangium sylvaticum; assembly: GCA_023334975.1. Taxonomy (NCBI): domain Eukaryota; phylum Oomycota; class Peronosporomycetes; order Pythiales; family Pythiaceae; genus Globisporangium; species Globisporangium sylvaticum. The sequence continues at coordinate 21,715 of JAADVK010000174.1, forward strand.
GCGACTTGGCCAGCGCGCCGAGCACAAAGATCTCCCACGACGACAGGTTCGCGCCGCCTAGACAGATAAACAGACATAACCACGAATTGACGAATTTGTTCAGCTCATGTATGATGTTGAAGTTTAACCAGGCATTGATAGAGAGGTTGATGTAAACGGTACCTTTCGGGTTGGCGGCGATGCGTCGCAGCTGCAGCGCGGTCTTCATGCGCTCGTAGCTCACGTAGTGGATCACAGGGTTCGACACGAGCATCAGCGACGCCAACGTGCCGTTCCAGAGCGACAGGAGACCCTCGCTCTGCACGATCTGCTTCACGCAATCTGAGAATACAGACAGAACCATGCAGTCAAGAGTGGATGAGTTTGGTTGCCCATCAATGCATCGAAACCACACAGTAGCCAGCCAAATGGGACGCACCGATCATGCCGGCGTACTTGGCGTGGTCCTTGGACTTGAGGCGCATGTTCATGACCCAGAGCGGCGCCGTGATGTACACGTTGATGACGCCGGCGAGGCACGAGAGCGCGAGGTTCTGCATCGGCGTGATCGCGCCGCTCAGCGCCTTGTTGCTGGCATTCAGGCGCTTCAAGAGCGCGGCCTTGAGTCCATTGTAGCTAGCAATAAGCGTAAAACCAGATCAGCAACCGCACACCAAACGGCTCGGCTCAAAGCAGTGTTCAACAGAGAGAGAGAGAGAGAGAGAGACAGACATACCAGAAGAAGTAGACAAAGTTGGAGCCGCCGAGCGCCACCTGCGTGGACACGTGGCCCTGGTACACCTGCCACTTCTTGGCACGCACGATCGCGACCGCCTGCGCCAGGAAGCTCTTGTCAATTGCGTTCTTCTTCGTCTCGTGCTTGTGCTCGTCATCACTGGAGACTGTAGCAGCAGCAGCAGCGGCGGCGTCCTGGCCCTCCACTGGACAACCATTGAAGCGCATATTCGCAGTCGTACATAAGAGACGCACTGTCAGTACGCAGAGCCACACACATGCGGGATAACACTACTGCGCCTCACCCTGCATGATGGTCTTGATCTGGTCGAGCGGGTAGAGGATCGCCATGGCGACCATGCCGCCCTGAAGAGCATAGCGACAAGAGAGAGAGAGAGAGAGCCGTGATATGAGCGTCATCGAGGCTAGGAGTGGATGCACGGGCGATAGCCACAGCGGTGGGCTCATCGAGAGAGACCAGTACGTACGACAGAGCCGGCGATGCCGTGCGCGAGAGTCTCCATTGCTAGTGTCGCTTGCTGGTGCGTGGTGGTGGTGCTCGTCAGCGCAAATGGGTCAAAGTGCGACCTGGTCGGTCGATTGACGGTTGCAGCAGGCTTTTGGGTCAATGTGGTTTGACCCAAATGTCCTGGTCTTAGAACAGCGTTTGGCTCGGATTCTTGACCCAAATGTCGACGCACTCTTTTTGTTAGGTCCCAAAAGTCTGTCGACGCAATCACTTGAAAATCTGCTGATTCTAGATAAAATCCCCTGATTCCGGAGGTTGAAGCTGCTCGATGTTGACTCGACAACAACGACAGCCCATCAACGAACTGCTGTGATCGCATCTCGATTGTATTTTATATTAACAATTCGAGAGATGGAGATCGCTGGTGGTCGCAAGTACACGCCACCAACTCTCCAGAGGCTTCGTTCAGGCAGGAAAATTCAGCCCAGCCCTCAAGGACTGGCCAGTCTTGGTCGGAAAGACTCCACGCCTGCTTGTTCTCAGATTTGGTGAGAGCGAACAGCAAGTCGGGGAGGACGACAATTCATCCTTGTGTGTGTGTGTGTGTGTGGCAAACGTACACAAGTGGATGGATGGATAACTGTTGTTCTGTTTGGCTGCCTGTCGAGCCGAGGGCGGACCAAGATGACCGAGTTGCTTCGTGTAACCCCCCGCAACCCCCTCGCAGCCACAGAAGCCAGAAGAAACGAGAGGCTGCGAAATGGTTGAAACAGAAACCATTAGGGTATTACTCATCGTGTTGACGCAGATGTAAAGCCTGAAGCTCTATGCATGCGCCACGAATAATTATAAGCGACGAAGAACTAGAAAAAAGTTATATCACACCATCAGGGAGAAGAGCGCGACGCCACGGCGGCCTTTACATAACATAACGAGAGCCCTCGGTCTCTCTCTTTGTGGACCCTTTTGCTAACCCAAGACCACCGTAAAGCTGCTTCGACTCAACCAGAGAGTGTCAAGAGACTTTGTATTTGTGTGCGCGTAAAGTGAGAGGATCGAATTGGTCTGCTCTGAAGCAGGAACTGTCAATTCACTGCCAGTACAGATCCTATAGGAATGCTACGCGAAAGAGGACCAGATCAGCGCCACCGCGTGTCCAAATGTCCATCTTTGTCTGCGGGAGCTCTCGCTCCATTTTCATTTCGACGTGGGAACTCCGTGGAAGGCTCGCAATACACCGGCGCGTGTAAATCAGACGTCGCTCCCAAGAGCGAAGTGGAAGTGCCTCTCGAGCCCTTGCTCAGAAAGAAAGAGTGGCTGGCGGGCGGCAAGCGTGCCACACTTTCGGGTTTTGGCTGGTCCGCCACCCAGAAGACAGAGTGGCCAAAGCGAGGTTCCTCCCGTGTTACCAATGAATCAAAGACTCGACTTCTGACTCAGGAGTCGTGTTGTCGGAATAGGATCCCGGATGCCTCGCATTGGCGTCGTGAGAGGCATCCTGAATCCTCCAACAAGCTCACACAGCAGAGGCCTTCCAACCAGACAGAAGCTCACTCTTCTGAGTCAACTTGCAGCGCTTCTTGTGACGGTATTCAATGTCGTCCAGTACGTCCAGTTCACGAACGGAGAGCGAGCGAAAATGGATCCCTTGACAGACTGCACCTGGCATCCCCAGCGCGGCAAGCTGAGCTGAGAATCTACTGTTACAACCGCGAGATCCTTGAGCTCTTGCGTCCAGATCCTTGAGCTCTTCGTCCGGTTGTTTCTGCGGCGCCTGTTGTCCCCCGTTTATGTGCTGCAGCCTCGTTGCTCAAAGCAGCAGCACAAAAGCCGCAGCCGAACACAACGCGTCAAGTCGCCTGGACGATTGCGCCACCAGAGCTTGTTTACAGGGGTCGAGCGTCCAGCTGTCAACCAATGTCCTGCGGACAGCTGTGCACCTGACAAATTGCTGGCGTTTTCCAGTCCAAGCCAGTTTTCTAGCTTGAGACTCTAGCGCTCCAGCAATAGAAATCAAGTGGCAAAATGTGTTGCAAATGCTCGGGTTGGCACGAAGGTTGATCAAGCGGCGCTCGTGGGCCTTCTTTGTCGTGGGGCTTACGAGACAGTGGCGCATGGCGAAACACGCCAGGAACAAACAACCCACTGTTGTCGCAGCCTATCGTGAATAACTGGCCACTGGGCTGAACTGAACGCGGCTGGGGCGGTGGGTTGTTGACCACCAAGCGTGAATCTATGGGGTTGTTGGTTGTCCTGCCGTGGCTTTGAGGGGGGAGGGTCTTTGAGGATCATTACTGCAAGTTGGACAACACAGAGCAATACGATTGGCTTGCATTGAATGAAGCTCAGTCACGAGTGTACTGCAGAGCCAACCGCGACTGATCCCCCTCTATTGCAGGAAAGAAACAGGTTGCCGTTGAGCTTGAGCTTCGATCGATCGACTTCCAAAGATCGGTCGGTGCTCCTTCGTCACGTGCTGGATTGGCAAGACGAGGGCCATCCCTCTGGGTCTCCTCTCTCTTTCTCGCAGCGCTTCCAACTTTCGAAGTCTCGGGGGGAAACCAAAACACTGCAAGTTTGGTGGAGATACTGCATACAGAGCGCAAGCTTTTCAACCCATCAGTTAAATCAGTTGATCTTGAGACATTTGTGTGGTGTTTTTCTGACTTCGAAAGTGTAGTTCTGAACCTGAGCTTAAACGAGTACAACCCTGCTTGTTCAGGATCTTAAATCAGTGCAGATGCTGCTCGCAGACACTGCTCGCAGACACTGTGTCCATACACTCTCCAGTCCGCCATCTGAGCCGCATCCCACCCGTGGGGTACAAATGGATGGGGCCAGCATTTCCACCTCTCCAGCATAATTCAACTGGCGTTTGAGACTTTCTGACTTTCTGTTTTTCGAGCCATCTTGTAATCTCAAAACCCTTTTCAACTCGATCAGAAACAAACAAGTCAGCAGAGGTCCCCCGTGTAAAAGCCTGACCACCTCCAGTGCAGAAACGAGCCACCGTGACCACATCGTACCGTAATGTTTGAGGGCTCAACTGCAGCTCCTCGTCGCGCACTCGCTCGCTCGCTCGGTGCGGTCGGTTCTTTCTGCCTGCCTCTCTCTGCATGATGACCGCAGAGGCCCACGCACGCCCACCGTCACGCACGCGCGGTCATTCACTCAGTCGCCCGCTCGGCCGCACAGAACAGGACTCGCGCGCACTCGCCAGAATCCGCCCGACGCGTCCACTTTTGCGTCTGCCACGCGCGACTCGACCTCGTATCGGGTACGTCCATTTGACCCCCTGCCTCTGTATGTGTGTGTGACTTGTGGCGGTGATGTAATGGCTGGCGCGCTCGAGAGCTTGAGCTTAAGCTTACTGCGCTGGATGTCCCACCACATGTGTATGCACCTGATGGGTGTGTTGCGCATGCGTGTGCATGCGTTCGGTGCCAATGATCACGGCGCGGCGCGGCGCTCACCCTCATCCTCACCCCCGCTTGTTGTTTACCTGCGAGAGACTAACCATACGGACGCGTTTGCTTCTCTGCGTTGCTTGTCATTTTGTCAATCATCAGGATCTATTTCTCCTCTGTCTTGCCTCGCTCGCTCTATTAAAAGACGACCACCAGAGAAGAAGAAGAACGCATCCGAGTCAAATCCCAATCAGAGCTCTTCTTTGAAGACGAGAACCTACTTCGAGGACGAACGATCTCATTCGCGTTTGCTCCTGTTCTCCGCTCATTCCCGGTCACAGTACTCACTCTCCTCACTAGCCGCATTCGCATCAGCAGACTCAACCAAAGATGCTCAGCCGCGTGCTCAAGGAGGTCAAGATCCCGTTCCCGGACGACTTCTTCCCCGAGTTCCAGGTCTCGGCGGAGCTGCGCAACGCCTACCACCACGCCGCGTACCAGCTGCTGAACAACACGCTGCGCGATGAAGCGCCGCTCACGCGCTTCCACCCCGCGCAGCAGCCGGACAACTGGAAGCTCATCGGCGAGCGCCTCGGTCTGCAGCTCTACCGCGAGCGCGGCGCAGATCGCGGCTCGGCACTGCAGGTGCTGACGATCGGCTCGCTGCCAGGCACGCTCGAAGACGTCATGTGGGGGCTCTACGCCGCGAGCCACAGCAGCTTCAAGACCCAGCGCTCGATCATGCACAAGGACTTTCTGGACGCCGCGATGCTGCACGTGTTGGAGGAAGACCCGTTCTCGGAGGGCGACCCGGGCTTCACGTTCCGGTTCACGGGGCTCAAGTGGCTCGCGTGCGCACCCACGGGCAAGCTGCTGCACAAGCGCGACGTGTGCTGGCACGAAGAGCTGGGGCTCATGAACGACCCGAACGGCGACGAGGTGGGCTTCATGACCATGCACTCGGTGCGCGTGGGCGAGTGCCCGCCGTTCGAGCAGCAGGGCGTCAAGCGCTCGAACGTCTCGGTCGCGTACATCTTCCGGGACCTGGGCAACGGCCGCACGGGCGTGTACATGAAAGGCAGCCACACGGTCGGCGGCAAGTCGCGCAGCTGGAGCACGGACGCCGTGATGGTCGAGATGTGGCTCGCGATGGCCAACGTGCTCGAGTGCGCGCAATCCAAGCGCCTGTCCAAGCTCGTGCACGGCAAAGAGGTGTTCGTCGCCAGCCAAACGTACGTCTCTATCTATCTCAACAGCTCTCTCTGTGTGTGGGATTCCCAGTTGCTAATCGCTTGTATGGTGCTCTTCTAATGAATGAACAGTGGCAAGAACTGCGATATCTGCGACCAGAAGCTCAAGATGCTCAAGGGCGGACAGAACTGCAAGATCTGCGGCAAGGTATGATACTTTCTGCTTGGTACTTTGATCGAGACGTGATCCTTTTGTCCATGCTGTTTGATACTAATATATTTCTATCTCTCTATCTCCTCCCATTATTGTCTTCTATAGAACGTGTGCGATCGCTGCCGCCTGACCAAGCTGATCTACCCGTCGCGCGAGACCGCGGCGTTCCCGTGCTCGTACTTCTTCTGCAAGCGCTGCCTGATCGACGCCAAGGACCAGCTCTACTCCAAGGCGTCACGCATCAGCTTCCAGTCGGACATCTCGTCGCAGCGCTCCAACTCGCCTCGGTATCGCGCGGGCAGTCGCACCGGTAGCAATGGTCCGCGGTCCGCGTACTCGTCGTCGTCCTCCACGGGCTCGTACCGTGGCGGCAACAACAACGTCAACAGCATCAGCAGCCAGCAGCACCAGCAGCACCAGCAACGCGAGCGAGCCCGCGCGCCATCGCGTGACCAACAGCAACAGTTCCAACAGCAGACGTACTACAGCGAAGTGAAGCTCCGACAGCAGCTCAGTCCACGCAGCAGCACGAGCACAATGTCCAGCGCACGGCCGACTGCGAGCTCCGAGTCGAGCTTCTCGGACCCGTCGTCCTTCAGCGTCGGCTCGTACCCTCGCACAGAGAACATGGTCGGGAGCACCGGAGCATCCGGATCGTCCTACCAATCGTACCAGAATGGTCGCTCTGGCATGATGGCGGCATCCACGCCACAATCGCGAGGCGCGCCGCCGCCTGTGATACGTCGGAATATCTCGGGCTCGAGCGTCAACTCCCAGCCTCGCTCTCACCACCAGCTGCAGACCCATGGCAGCTTTGTGGGCTCTACGACCAGCAGCGCCTACGAAGCGGACCGTGGTGAAGATGATGATGATAGCGACGATGACGACGATGAAGACTCGAGCGAGCTCAGCGAGAGCGACGAGGAATTGGCCGTCCCGGTCGTCGAGCACCCTGCACCTAGACGCCTGAGTCCGAACGCGGACGTGCTCGCCAAGCTGCGACAGATCGAGCTGTACGCGGACGACGAGACGGGGCTCGTGGAGCTCCCGCCCTCGCGACGGATGCCTTCGCAGCCGCCACCTCCGGCTCAAACCAGCCACGGCTTCAACGACGACCGCCTCAAGTACATCAACACGTACCAGACGAACCGCGAGGGAGCCGTCGTGGGCAACCGAGGCGGGAGGGCAGCGCCACCACCGCCTCAAGCGACTTCGAACGCTCTTGTGCCCGCTGGCAGGAATGGGAACAGCAACAACAACGTTGGCTACGCCAGTAACAACAGTGTTGGGTATGTGAACAACAGTGTTGGGTATGCGAACAACAGTGTTGGGTACGCGAACAACAGTGCTGGTGGGTATGCAAATAACGGGTATGCAGCTCGAGCGCCGCCACCTCCCGTTCCAGCTCAACAGCAGCAGCAGTCGCACCTGAGCGAGCGCGAGCAGATGATGCAGCGGCTGATGCAGATCAACATGGCGGCCGAGGCGACGTACCTCATGGCCAAGTACAACGCCAACATGCAGGACAGCAGCCGGGGAAGATAGGTCGACGGTGCTTGGGACTGCGTCCAGAGATCTGTAAGGGCTTCCAGCTCTGGTGGTACCTTGGTGTTGATACCAAATGCGTGAGTTCAGTCGGTAGGTGGTCAGTGGTTGTCAGTCTTTCTGGTGGTGTCGATGCCAGTAATTATAATTTAGCTTCTCTCTCTCTCTCTCTCTCTCTCTCTCTCTCTATGTGTGTGTGTGTCGATCGTACCTGCCTGTCTCGTTGGAACAAATTGAAGTTGATAGGTGGTTGGTAGCGTGATACTTACTCTCCATGGCACAATTTGATACCTCGATTGGTGACACTCGAGTATCAGCTGCAGGACAAGATGCAAAGTATCAACCACGAGTCGACAGGCTGAGCTGAGCAGAGCAGGTCTTTTACTGCATTTAACAGACCCCACAGCTTCACCAAAGGCCCACTTCAAGCAGCGACAGGCTGCTTCAGCCAGTATGTTGCCGTCAGCTCAGGATAAACACGAGCTTACCAACCAACACGCTCATGCAAATTCGTGCTGAGTTTCGCATTCTTTCCTGCCCTGTAGGCTTTTCGTTGTAGGTTATCCTGTTTGCGGCAGTAACGTTAGAAGAACGCCGCCGCATTGCTCTGTGGACGCGTCCGTCCTTCTACCGAGCGCTGAGGATGAGGACGGTCGGGAGGGAAGGCTTTCGTGCGCTTTGGTATCAAGTCATCTTGGTACCTTTCCCTTCTTGTGTCCTGTACGTGTCAATCTGGTTAGATTCGCCTAGAGTTTTGGCTCTAATAGACGGGAAGTTCTGATGCCGGTCTCTCCATCACGGTCGCAGTACAGGCGCGACGAATATTCAGCCCCACACACACCACCAAACTAATCTGACCATTTTCCTGATACCAAATGATTTTAGCTGGAACTCGGAAGTTGAGACTCTATCTCTATCTCTGAATTGGATACGTTAAATCGACAATCATGACTGATGATTTAGAAGAAATGACTAAGTAACATCTCCACAGATAGATGTTCACTATCTAGTGAACATCTATCTGTGGAGATGTTACTTAGTCATTTCTTCAAATATCTGTGAGGAGCAATCGACAAATACTGAATGGACGTGGATGGCTCTGTCTTTGCTGTTTGCGCCGCCAAACTTTGGAACCAAACGACAGAAGAAAGAACCAAATTCATCTATTCCGCACCAGCATGGAGGTTTCGGTAGCGATCTGGTGGATATTATCCATCCATTTCGCCTCTTGACACGTTCTTGTCTTTCAAATTGCGGGACATTCGACCAAATCCGCCAAATCCTAATGCGTTCAAGTGCGGGTGGAACTGGTTGTTTAACGCTCCCCTGAGGATGAGGACACCAACCTGCTCTGACTCACCACCCATTCTGCCACGTCACTATAATAACACACACACAAATCCCACGCTTGCTTCCATGTCGAAGAGCAACGCTGGCGACCGACCTACCGCGCTTCGAAATGGAGTTTTATCGCGTGTTTGAACTGTGGATATTTTGTGTTTCTGTCTTCGACTTTTGCTGGTTTGAAACTGGACAATCGCGACCGCGTTGCAGACAGAAAAATCGACATTTCGATGGAAAATATACGCCTGACGCGCCACGTCCTCGACAACCTCGATAGAAGAAGGCGAACGCCATCCGTTGACGATCTGAATAAATAGTTCCCTCCATCGAAGATGCGGTCCCACATAAATTCACAGGTGGGGTGACTGTGAATTCGCCTGTACCGGCAACTCAAAAGACTTGTCTTCGGTCTTTTGAGTTGCAGATAGGTCTGCCGCTGCGTTCAGAAAATCTAGAAAAAACGCACGGTCCGACAAACAAAAAGCAAAAACTGTATCTATTGTTCAGTGTAAACGATTCTATAGGATACTGTTCAATTCGTTCAGCGAGCGCAGCATGAGAAACCACATCCACATGATTTGCTTGGCGCTCTCAAGTCGACTACAAAAAGTGGAAAAACCAACAAGACGTTTGCCGCCACACACGCTACACCCTCTACTTTAGACTCTCTAGCGTCTAAAGTGTCGCCAGGCTCACAGCAAACGCAAAGAAATGTGAAACATTTCGTCAGGACCACAGAGCCGCTTGCTCCACGTCGGTTGTCAGCAGTAGTAGAGGAGCAGGGGGCACGCAACACAATAGGAGAAGTGAGCCATTCAGCCCACACATCGTGGACACTCGCAGCCAGACAGCAGGTCTGCACCAATCGGACACACAAGTGCATGAAGAAGCGCTTGGGAGCCCCAGCTGGTTTGGCATCTTTTTCAGCTTTTGTTCACTCCAAGTCCGCCCTTCAAGAAAAAGCGAAGCGAAGGTCTCCGAAAGTCACCAATGTTGCACGAAGACTTTGTTCACGCAACATTCCGAGCGGATTTGGCAGCAAATCAAGCCAGTTCAGGCTTCTGAGCAGAAACGAGCGAAAAGTCGACACGAGCGGACATCGGCGTTAAATCAACCGCACACTCTTGCGACCCATTTTCTATGTGAAGAGAACACCCATTCACAAGCGAACCCACGTTTTTCGAGCCATTTCGCTGTTGCGCTTTCTTTGCGTCTCGAAACGGCAATAAGTTGCACCAAAACTGCAACTTATTGCGGTCGGACCCATCTGCATCCAGAGAGTGGACCTCGCCGCTTACCATCTGTCATGCGCGCATCCGCCATCGTCTCCGTCTCTTGCTCTTGTTGATTGTTTTTCTGCACAAGCAAGCACAAGCAAGCACAACAAGCAAGTCGCGCAACACAATTTGCAATTCGCGTGTGGCGCTCACTCGACTTGCGCTTGCTGCTTGCTTTGCTTTGCTCGTGTGTGCGTGTGTGAGAGCGTGCTTGTTTGCTTGCTTGCTCTGTCTGTGGTACAAAAAGCAGGCTCAACAATCCGCCCCCTATCACACGCCCCGCTCGCTCACTTGCTCACTTGCTCACTTGTTTGCTTGCTGAAGCTGCGTCTGTGTTTGCTTTGCTTCGACGTCGGTCGCTGAGCGTGTTACTTCTCAAGAAGCGCCTTCGCTGCTCCTCTCCGCTTCGATTTTCCCACCTCGAGCGAGCCGGTTGCACAGCGAGAACAACAGGCGGAGCGACTGTGTGGCATCAAGGCAACACCGCCACCGTTCGTGCGAGTAGTACACAACAGCAGGCAACTTTCTCCAGCTGCCCATCCAGCGTGCGTCTGCACCAGCGCCATCACCATGGCATTCGGCTTTGGACTGCGCTCGGACAAGAGCCGTCGCACCGCCAAGGCGGCGCAAGAGGTCAAGATGCCACCCCCGCAACAGCAACCAGAGCAACAACAACACGCCGATTTCACCACAAGCGAAAACAACCGCAACCGCAACAACCAAACCGTCGACGTGGCGGCGCAATTCGCTGCGCAAGCCGCACAAGTCGCGCAACTCACACAAACAACAGCAAAGCCAGCAAAACAAGTGCAAGCGCAAGTGCCAGCAACACACGCGCAAGCGGCTCCCTCGAATACAAGGCATCATCACCACACCCAGCACCTGCGTCTCGACGGCGACAGCGTGCTGCACCACCGCGCCGACCGGTCCGCCAGCAGCGCCGCGCCGCCGAATTACGACCCGCGCCGCCGCGGAGAGCTCGCCGGCAGCCTGCTGGAGACGCGCTCGCAGCCGCAGCTGCACGTGCGCGCCACGCGCGGCATGACGACCGTCGCGTCCTCGTTCCTGGACGAGCACAGCAACGCGCACAGCAATGGGCACGCGCACTCGGCCCATGGACTCGACCGCCAGCAGCTACAGCAACAGCAGGAGCGCCACCGCCGCCGCGGGATGACCACGGCGTCGCAGTACTCGCACCAGAGCGCCCGGTCCACGACGTCGAATTCGAACCACTCGACCAGTGACTCGTCGGACCGCGTGGAGGCCAAGGTGGACATCCTGTTCAAGGGTCATCTGATGGTCAAGAAGGGGCTACTCAAGGGCCTCGAGAAGCGCTTTTATTTCTTGACGCGCGGCAGCCCCGAGCTCTACTGCTGCAAGGACGAGACGTCCTTCAGCCTCTGGTACGCGTCCGGTTGGTCGCTCAATGCGGGCCACGCGATCGCCAAGGGCTCGGGGCTCTCGCCCGTGCTCGTCTGCAGCGTGCTGCGCGCCGACCGCGCCGGCGACTCCGGCGGCAGCGACCGAGGGATCGTGCTGGTCGTGGCCCCCGGCTCGTCGTCCGCCAAGAGCACGTCGCTCAAGTTCTACGCCGAGAGCGCCGAGAAGTGCGAGCGCTGGATCAAGGCGTTCCACAAAGTGCAGACCGCCAAGCGCTCGTCGGCAGCAACAACTGGAGACGACGTGGACCCGCCGCTGTCCCCGTCCACGGCCGCGAGCAGCAGCGGCGGCAGCGGCGTGAGCAGCCGCCGCGACCGAGAGCGAAGCCAGAGAGACCAGCAGGACTTCGTCGCATCCCCACGGCACGCGCACAACATGCGCACCCGGCACGCGTCCCGGTCCCGGTCGGACGCGAGCCAGAGCTCGGTGACCAGCTCCGGCGCGCCGCGCGCCTACGCCGGCGGCCAGCTGCTCACGAAGTCGCGTGAGGACTCGCAGTCCGTGAAAAGCTCGAGCTCGTCCGACATCTCGGACGCCGCGACCTCGCACAAGTCGGACCCGTCCGTGGCGCGCGCCAACGGCCTGTTCAACACGACGCTCTCGTCCAACGGAAGCCAGGGCAACGTGCTGCTGTTCGTGGCCGCGGCGGGCTCAGCGATCTCGGTCTCGGACTCCAAGATGGCGCTCGCGAAGAAGCAGGTGGCCGAGCTGGTCGCGAAGGGGGCCAAGCGGCCGACCCGCGGCGGCATGGACACCACCAACCACCACCCGGCGAACCAGATCGCGAACCAAACGATTTCGTGGCGCTACGGGACCCCCGAGTACATCCTGTCGGACCTCGAGTACATGAAGAACAAGCTGCGCGAGCACGAGAGCACGCCGCTCGAGTCGTACGTGGAGGAGTGCTGCCAGACGTTCCTCATGGAGGCGACCCACAAGGCCAAGTACAGCGACTGGATCAGCGTGCGCCAGGAGTACTTCTATCTGCAGGTGAACGACGGCGAGCGCATCCCCGGACACGCGATCCAGGAGAACGACATGTTTGGGCTGCTCTTCGTCAACGACTTTGAAGTGACGGACGTGGACATGAAGGAGGGCGAGGAGAAAGACCCGCGCGCGATCCTCTCGGAGGCATTCACCGAGGGGTTCCCCATGGAGATCCTCGAGGTGTACACGCAGCCGCCGCAGTGCTACTTCTCGTGGCGCCACTGGGGGCCGTTCACCGGTCGCTACAAAGGTGTGAAAGGTGACGGCTCGCGCGTGGAGATCCGTGGCTTTGGCCAGATGCAGATCGACTCGAATCGGATGCTCAACCTGCGGCTCTTCTTCAAGACGAAGGACCTCTTCGACGAGCTCAACAAGGTCAGCAGCGCGCTGGGCGAGGCGAGAGCGCGAGAGATGGCTGCCAACCCACGCTCGAGGGCCGTGTCGTCCGCGATCCCGCACTTCTCATCCGCAGCAGCAACAACAGCAGCAGCAGCTTCTGCTCCGTCTGGCTCCTCTGGTACCAATGCCAGTGCGTCTGGTACCAATGGAGCTGGTTCCTCAACACCTGCTCCTGCTGCTGCGGTTCCTCCCGTGGCCCCAAAGTCGAAGGCGACGCTGACAGCCGACATCATGGACGAGCTCGCGAACTTCACGATCGCGTCCAGCAAAGAGCGCGGCAAGTGAGCGAGCGAGCTTGTGTGAACGGAAGAGCGAAGTTATGAGCCAGCTAGAGCGTGGGAACTGGTGTTTCAGTGTCAAGTATCAAGTGTCAAAGTGTCAGGAGAAGAGAGTGAGAGTGAGAGTGAGAGTAAGTATGAGAGCGGAGCTGCTGGCGAGATGAGAAAGAACCTCACTCACTCTTCTGTCTGCGAACGAAGCAGAAGAAGAAGGAGATCGAGAGCTTTGAATGGTTTCAGCAGCGCCTCGCTGAAGAAACAACCCTGTGTGCAACAAACAAATGCAAGAAAAACGTTTTGATACTCAAGGTTGGTGCTTAAATACCAACCGTTTTCATCCAGTTCTTGCTATTGTTGTCGTGGTTGCTAACCTGCTTGTCGGTTGGATTGAGTGTCTGTCAAGTAGCAAAACACTCACACCCAAGCGCGATGCTGAAGAAGCCCAGCACGCCGTCGTTCCCAGCCGCAGCTGTGTCAAAGAAGCCTCAAACGGATGGCGGTGGCGGCGTCATGGAGGTCGAGAGCACCCACGTGCACGTGCTCGCCGACGGCAAGAAGATGATCGATGTGACGCTGAGGCGGCCAGAGGTTCCAGCTTCCAAGCAAGTGAGTTCTTGATTCTCTCCTGTCAAGTTTCTATTGGGCTGCCCGATGAGCCTGTGGCTGCTTGATTGACTCTGTGAACTCTGCTTACAGGCTGCAACACTCGTGGTCCCTCAGTTTGATGACGAGAGCGACGACAGTTCGTCTTCTGATTCAGATGGTGGCGGTGGCGCAACTCGCAGAGCTCCCGTGTACAACTCGCCCCTGCGCAAACCTCAGCAGTATCAACATCAACAGCGTGATGACAACTTTGGAGACAACAACAACAACAGTGGCGACAACGGTCCTGAAGACCAGCAACCAATTTCTGCCACCTCGTTCCAGGGCGACTTCAAGTGGGACAACGTGGGGGCGAACGACATCCAGCAACTCACGAACGCCAACACGCAGCTGGTGGCCCAGGCGACTGACTTCAAGCGCCAGATCAAATCGTAAGCTCAAAAGTAGCAACATTCCTGTTGATACGAAATGCGCTCTCGAACTATTTTCGTGGGTCGGACCTGTGCGAAAACCTCACAGGCTGCAGATCCAGCTGGAGGCGCTGGCGCCAGTCCCGGGGCTCAATCCAGAGATGGTGCAGGACATCCTGCTCGAGAGAGATGGCACCGAGCATGTAATCCGCAAACAGTCCATCACAACGTCTCCTGTTATTAGAAATTGGTTTCTGATACTAAGATGACGGGCTTTTTTCGATTCTCTCAGGACATTCGCGACGCCAAGATCGTGCACCAGGCAAAGACGCTTCGGCACCTCAAGCGCACGCTACAACGTGAGAAGCAACTCGCAGTGGACGCGGTCAAGCAGTGTAAACTGATGGAAACGGCCAAGCAGCAGCTCGAGAAGGAGGTCGAGACGCTCAAGCTCAAGGCTGCGCGGTTCCAGGCTCGCGCTGCTGCTGCTGTTAACGCCCAGTTTCAACAAAGTGGACCTCAGCAAGGAGAAGACTCGCCACGAGAGCCCGCGAGCCAACCGACTACCAGCAATTCGTCAGCAACAGCGAGCGATACCCAGTTCAAGAAGAGATTCGACGACCTCAAGGTGAAAAACGACAAGCTCCAGTCGGGTTTCAGGAAATTGCAGCGCGCAGCAAATCGTGATGCTCAAGGCGAAAGTGAAGAAGCTGGAGGCCGAGCTGGCGGATTCTACTAACAGTAGTGGTAGTACAATGCACCCAGACGCTGGAGAAGGAGAAGCAGGAGAGCAAGTCGAAATTCCAGCTGCTCGTGGACAAGTCCAAGAACGACGACGCGCTCATCGACGCGCTGCAGAGGCAGCTCGCGACCTGGAAGACCAAGGTCCAGGAGGTCAAGCGCGTGCGCACGGCCGAGAGCGTGAGTTCACAGTTGCCAGCAGCTCAGCAGAAAGAGGAGTTGGAGCGATTGCGCAGTATGGTCGCAGAGCACAAGCGACAACAGGGTAGCACTCCGCCACCACTGAGTCAGTCGATGGCTCTGTCGTCCGGGATGCCCGTGCCCAGCGAAGCCTCGCAGTACCGGACCATGGCGGTGAGTACCATTGTATGAAATCTGGCGATGTAGGAGATTGTCTATTGTGTTTAAAGCCTGGTTGATTGTGTTCTTGTCTCCTATGGCGTGCAGGCTGAGAAAGAGCGCCTCCAGGAAGCTGTCAAGGCGTTGCAGAGCCAGCTGGAGGAGAAAGAGCGGCAGCTGCGCCAGCTCAAGCAGCAGCAGCCGCCCATGATGCCCTCGATGCTGCCCGCGCTCAGCGAGGATGCCGCCGCGATGGTCTCCCGCATACCGGTACGTCTTTCGCTAAACAATGTCTTGGTACTTTCTTGCTGAGCTCTTGATACTTTGGTTTTCTGATCTTGATACTGATCCTACTCTTTGATCTCGTGTTTGATTTTGGTACCAGAGAAAACCTGGGGTGCCAGCTCTGGGCCGAGGAACCAGCAGCAGTTCCAATCTCACTGGTCCTGGTTCTTCTACGTCGTCGCTTCCGAGTCAGCAGAATCAACAGTCTGGAGGCGACGCGATGCACGGCGCCGAGGTCGAGGCGCTCCGGAGGACGTTCCGCGAGAGCCTGCGGGCGAAGGAGGACCAGATCGCCGCGTTGAACAACCGCCTCCACGACCTGGAGACTTCTCAGCAGCAACAACGGCTGAGCAATCATCATACTGGAGGATCCCACACTGAAGTTGGCGATGCTGATGATGAGGATCTGGCGCAGGAAGTGCAGGATTTGCAGGAGGAGAACCAGTTTCTGCGCCAAGAGTTTGAAAAACTCAAGACCCGCTACGAGGCGCTTGTGCGAAATGCCAAGTCCAGCGCCATTGGCACTAAAGCGAAGTAGCGCCGAACTGCCATCACTCGGTAGCCTTTAATGCGTAAATCACACCCGGCATCCCTCTTAGCTTCAAAGCCTCACAGTCTCACTTCTTCAACCTCCCTTTCTTCAACTGAACTGGGGCCGAATGCACAGTCGCCGCCCTGACTTGCTCCATGATCGCGCACTTGAGCACGGACTCTTCGGCTTTGCCTGGGTCCACGCGTCCTTCCTGTTCTTCATGCTCGGACGTAGTGTCCTCTGTGTCAATGTACTGCCGCCAGCTGTCGCGCTTGCTGTGGTACGCGTGGAGCATCTCCTGAACGCCGAAGAGTTCTTTCTTGAGCTTCTGGACGTCCTTCGACGGCTCCGAGCCTTTCTGGTGGTTCGCAGCGAGCAGCTGCCGCATTTGGTGGAGCTCTTTGCGGTAGACGCGCACTTTCATCCGCTCCTGCTCCTCCAGTTTGCCTTTTTCGATCGCGTTCTGCGCTTCCAGACTTGCGACCTGGGCTTTCAGGTCGTTTACAGTGCTGATAAAGTGATCGAATTCGCGCTTCTGCTGGTCGAACTGAGCTCTCAAAGCCCTCAGTTCACTCTGCAGAGCCTCGATATTCGCGTTCTTGCGCACCAGCTCCTCACTGGTACTCGTCAGCTCTTCTTGCAGGCTCTCGAGCTGTCTCGTGGCTTGCAAAGCCGACACCTCTGGGTCACCAGCGTCTGCTCCTTGCTCTCAATGCGCTTCTCGGTGGCTTTCAACAACTCGGCGGCCGTGCTCAGCTGCGAGTGGACCCGCTCCGTGTACGCGCGGTCCTGCTGTACGACCTGCCGCTGGGTCTCGAGCAGCGACTGGCTCTCCTGAAGCGCTCGCTCCAGCTCGCTGTTGCTGCTCTGCAACGTTGCGACCGTCGCGTTGAGCGATGAGACGTCGGCTTCGTGCTGCTCGAGCTGCAGCCCGATCTGCGCGTTGAGCTCGCCGAGCTGACTGCAGAGCAACTCGTAGTTGGTCTTGTACTTCTCGAGCGAGCGCGCTTTGAGCTGCAGGAGCGCCAGCGAGACGTCATGTTGCCTGTCGTTGGACGCCTTCTCTTGCTGCTGCTGCTTGCAGCTGTACACGTACGTGCTTGCATCTGTGTGGTGGAGATGAGCGCTATGGTTGGGATTGCTGCTGGTGCTGCTGGTTTGGTGGCGTAGAGTGCATGCGCACTTGCACCTGCACTCTGCGAGCGCCGGCACGACCTTGCTGTTCATAGATAAACCTTGGCAAGCGCGCTAATAGAGTGTCGTGTGTGGCGCGATGAATCTGTTCATTCACGCGCTCATTCTCATTTGCGTGTATCTATCTGCCAATTGCCAATAATGTGGTGTCGTTTGGCGATCCGCCGTTCGCGTAACATTCGCGTCACTTTCATCAAATGTCGCTTGAATCGTAATGTTGTGCGAATGAGATTGTGAAGGGGGATCAAAATCAAAATGACGAGCTCTTTGGTTACATTCGTGCAACCTTCGTCTCCCACTTCCTCGCATTCTCAGCCAGCAGTCACAACCGACCGCCGCTTGCGCTATCTATTATTTGGCATTTGCCCAGCAAGAAGCAGTCAAGAAGAAGAGTCAAGACAGAAGGCAATAATGGGCGGTGGCAACGGAGCAAAGTCGGCGGCGGCGCGCGAGCGCAACTTGGCGAAGAAGCTCAAGGACCAGAAGCAGAAGGAGCACAAGGAGAACCGCGGCAAGGTCAACAACGACAACATCAAGTGCAAGATCTGCATGACCACCTTCATGGTCACGGCCAACGTACGTAGCTATTTGCCTGATGGCTTTCTCTGTTTCCTGTGTGGTGTATGTATGTGTATTGAACTAGTCAGGGACTGCTATTTGAACGTGTCTGCGTGTCGAATGTGCAGGTCAAGCTGCTGAATGAGCACTTTGACAGCAAGCACAACTCGAAGGGCATGAAGATCGAGCAGTGCTTCCCACACTTGGCCCCAGCGCAATCGTAGAGCAACCCACCAAGTTGATGAAATAAGTGCTGGTGTCAATCGTTGCGACTGAGCGCGAGCGTGCCCGCTTATTTCGCGCTGAGCTGACAAAGTCGAGAAGTAGAGGGCGAGCGAGACACGTGCACTTAGGAGCTATGAGCGAGCAAGACAGAAGGCGAGTGAGAGTGAGAGAAGGACGGAATATGTATTTGCGTGTGAAGGCGGTGAGAGAGAGAGAGAGAAAGAAGCGAAGGAGGACGGGGATCGTGAGAGCATCAGTCATCGGCTGGATCGAGACCAGTGATACGCCCCTTCCAGTGAAGGAATGCATTTTTTCCAAGCACCACTAGTCGCTAAATGCAATAGCAGTGCGCTGCATTTTTCTGGCGTTGGTGAGGGAAACTGCTGCTTCCCCTGTGCTGGCGATTCCCTCACGGTCGTCTCCCTACTTCATTCTTCGAATCGCTTGGTTCGTATTGAACGTATTCGCTTCAATATAATGGAAACATCGATACGAAATGCCACTTTGCAGTATCCATCCATGTCAGCATTCACTACTGTAACTCACGCTGCCGGATGAACCCATTTGAGTGCAGAATACCGTTCGTCTGAGGAGCATGAGGAAGCCGAGCAGCCACAACATCCACTCCTCTCCCCACAGAGGTGCGAGCTGTTTAAAGCCTGGTCGTCTGTTGAGTTGCGAGCAGCCCAGATCGTTATCGTCGTGCGTATCTCTCTCGCATGAGGCGGATAGCCAGGTCTGGGCGCTGCTTTTTCAGTTGCAAAAGAAACTCCGTTATCTATGTACACACACAACAGCAAAGTTAGACATCCACAAGAACAAAAACCACGTACAAATGTGAAGTTCTTACCACGTCC